>JANZXP010048547.1:0-11706 GCA_027576715.1 Erythroxylum flavicans | reverse complement strand
CTTGTCATAAATATGTAAAGTTATTGTGACCATATAGTTTTGTCACACATTTCACAAGTTTTAGTGTCAGTATTTGTGTCACAAAAGTGTTGAATAATTGTGACCATTTTTTTAATTAGTCACTATTTTATTAGTGATGGAGGTATTTGTGACGGGAGGTGACGACTTCAAAGATTGGACACTATTCATAATAGTGACAAATATTACTGCTTTTAGTGACAATATTTACTTTCACTAAAAGTACAATTTCTTGTAGTGACTACATTAGCCAAATAGCCTACTCATTATATGATTTTCCTTTTTAATAAGCCCCTTTGAGCTTTATTTGCCTTTTCTTTGTGTGTTAGCCACATTATATGCTTTAACCTAACCAAATGTCCTTTCCAAGCCTTAAAGCTAGTAGAACATTTGTTGATTATTGAGTTTGTAGATATACAAAAATATAAGTGCGGGGGTATGTATATGAGTGGGTTGGTTATAATGTTGGGATGTTATTTTATGCCTTATCATTGAAATTCCCATATTGATTTAGTCTATTTTAATTTTTTTAAGAGAAAAGAAAAGAAAAGAAAAGAAAAAGAGGAAGAAAAAGAGAAAGAAAAAGAAAAAGGAAAAAACGTTTAAATAAATGTATCAAGGAGGAAGTGTCTATGTGGTTTGCAAGGTTACTCATACTTAATGCATCCTCTTAAATTTGTATTGAATGGGTTACTTAAGTATGATAAATATGAGGTAGATGTTGGCTTGGATCACTCTTTGTGATTTCAATGTATTGTCATCAATTATATGAGTGATCCCCTCGAATTGGTATATATTTCGTGTGGTTTGTGAATGAGAGCTCGAGTTTGACTTGTGTAACTTGTTTTTGCATTCATCATAGTTAATGTACATAATTATTAGTGAATGTTGGTTTTTGCACTTGATAGTATATTGAGTGTTACTTTTGTTTCATTAGCTTTAATGGCTTAACCCAAATACATCTCACCTTACCTTTACCCACATTATAGCCTTTAAAAGTCCCTTGATTTATGATTTTGCATGTTAAACTTAGTAGTAGAGAAATAAAATGATATGCAAAGTTGTGGATTATCATGATCATGAATGGTATTGAGTGTACCCATAGATATATTTTAGTTAAACACATTTTCCAAGTTTACCATTAGACTATTTGATTTTTAAACGTGTTGAATGATCTTAAGTAAAAGCTTGGAATGTTAAGTTCTTGCTACAATTTTTAGAAGTCATTCATCTTTGCTTATGATTTATGTATTCTTGGAACATATAGGAAATTAGTTAATGTTTTTGGGTCTTTGAGCTTAATTTTAATGTTTTTCCTGAGGACGGCCAAAAGCTAAGTGTGGAAAAATTGATAGGTGTCTAATTGATTATGAAATTATTCCATTACATTCAGTGATTATTGACATGAAATTGGTCAAGATACTCACTTTAACTCATATGTGATTTTAGGCATAATTCGGAAGCAAAGAAGTTAAAGTGAGTTGAAATCACGATATTTAGGCCATTTGTGGAAGATTAATTTTCGCTTGTCTTTATAGAGTAAGAAAAAGAAAATTAAAAGACAAAAAGAAGAAAAAAAAGTAAAGAACGTGAGCTGTATGAATTATGCATGCAATTACATGAATTAATAGAAGCCCATCCAACGTGTTTTATAGGAATTAAATGAAGATAAGAGGCTGCTGAAAGAAGGAGCAAAACGTAACATAGCCAAAGGAAAATGATGTGAAGCGCAAGAAGCCAAGCAAGAGCAAAAAAGACGGCATAGCAGCCCATGACAAGCAAAAGTCCACACAAAATGACACTGTAGATGAAACAAAACATGCAAGTGGCGTACACATTGCATGCAATAGTAGACCAAAATGACAGTCTAACTAGCTGGGAGGTGAACAGGAAACGACGGTGGAAGAAAGAGCAAAATGCACCAGTAATTGGGATGAAGGAACAACGACGCAGCAGCAGAGCGAAACGTTCAAAGCTACAGATTGGACATAGGAGAAGAAATGCAAATGTACAACTAAAAATGCATTGCAGAAGTAAGGCAAAACTGGAATGAAACGCAGTCGTTATACTCAGGAGCTAAAAATGTAATAAATAGTGAAGTGGACTAAAAACATATTCAGAAAGTATAATAATAGCTCAAAGAAAGAGTGGGGGCGCAATAGCGAGGAGAATAGGAGGGTTTCGGTTGGGGTTATTTAATAGGGGTTGAAGCATTTTCTTGGATGAGACCCATGGAGGGCTAGACTTTCTGAGGTCAGTCTAGAGGTGACATCGACGTTGATGACCTGGGTTAAGTATATTTCACTATTTTTGTTGTTCTTTCTCTCATTAGAAATTGATTGTGTTATCCTATGATAATTGATTTGGGTTTTGTATATGGATAATCATATTCTCATTATTATTCAGTTATTTATGTATAAACTCATTGGGTATTATGAAAAGTTGATTTTAATGCATTCATTTAATTGTTTATTTGCAAACCCATTGCTAAAATTTCAATATAATCCGTAATTGTTATTTTGAAATTCATGTATAGCGACTAATGATTCGTAATCATTAAAGATAACATGACCTAGGTTAAAGGACACATTGTGTATGGTTGTTGCTTTGATTAATCGATTTTCCTAATTTATAATGCTACTACCCAATTGAATCTAGAGATCGTATCCTAGGTTATTTGGTAGTTAGGTTTAATTAACGATTGTATCTTGATTAAACACCACCTATGGGAAAACTCGGGTTAATTATTAACCTACAATTAATAATTGCTAGGAGAGGTTAAAGAACAACAAATCAATGAAATATATTTAATTAGGGTGTAGGCAGAGATTGAACCAAAGAACCAGGTCCCTACCAAATTCCCTACTTTCATCTTTTTTTGCATGTTTTCTTTATATTGTTTTTGTTAGTTATTTTAGCTTTATTTTATTTTCTTTTTTCAAAAATCCACCCCCCCACCAAAAAAAACCTAGATACTGATTAATTTCATTTCAATAGCTTTACACATACTCTCAGTGGGATCGACCTAGACTCACCACAGCTATAGTAGTAGTCTAATTTTTATTTTGACTAGCGTTACGACGTGCTGTCAGATAATCAAAGGGTTTCTAAAACTGAAAGAAATTTACAACAGATAAGATTACAAGAAACTTAGTCTTTCAGACTATATAGGTTCATCATAACATGAATATAATGGTAACGTAAGTTAAACCCTTTTTTTCTATACTGGCATTATACTTGTTTTATTGCATTCATCATGTACCATAATTAAAGAAATATTGGACCTTTTCAAAATTCAAATAAATTTCAAGAAATCAGGTAATTGTAAATACTTTTAGGGTTTAAATTAATAAAAAAGCTTCAAAAAAAGGCAAAGCTAATATTGGGGTTATAATCAATGAAAAAGGCTAAGGCTTAAACTTAGTTACTCGTAAAGGATAAAATATGGTAGGGTAATTATAAAAAAATAGCTAAATAAATGTTGAATCTAAATGCCTTTATCACTTTCATGCTTCTAATTTAACAAATGTGATCTCAATATACATAATAAAAGCAAATTCTAAAGTTATTCACCTATACATAATAACACACATGAAAGAAAAAAAAAGAGCTTAAAATTGATAAAATTGTTCTTATGCTCAAAAGCTCATGAAACATATGGTCTTATGTGTTATTATTAAAGATATGACTAATAAAAGGAAGTTTTTTTCTAATTATTATCCTTTTGCATACTAATTCAATTCAATAATCAAAATGAAATAAAGTATTTATGGAAAAATTTTAACTAATTAGGACATCATTTAAAAAAATTCAATAACCAAGATTGCAATAAGCTTAAGACAATTATAATCCCCACACTCAAAATTGTATATTGTCCCTAATGCACATAACATAAGCACATATAAATAAAAAGTAAGATAACATTGGAATTTGGTACTTCCCTAAGCAATAAGATTTTCGAAATTTTGATTTTAATAAGGGATTTGGTACTATCCATCTAATATGAGATACAAACATCCTTGAAAAAAATATATAAAAAGGATAAAAAGATAAAAGATAATAAAATAACTAAAAATATTTTAAAATGAATGAAACACATTGCGTTAACATTTAGAGAAAATAAATAACAACAAAAAGAAAATAAGAAAAATACGCAAATAAAGAGAGAAAAAAGAAAAAGACAAATTTAAGCACCTCCATCCTATTATGACTCTGGCTTTTCTATTTAGGAAGAGTCCTTAGGTCTTTGATCCTCAAAATGTGGAGGAGTTGATGTTGATGTACCTGCATCAAATGATGGAGGTTGAAAAATTATGCCCTAATGGCTTGCAATTAGTAATAGTAATCCCCAATCCATCTAATAAAGGTCCTAATTTGGCCTATCCATTCCACCATCTTTACCTGCTACATTCAGATAGTGCGTTGAGTACCCATGAGCTGCCTTAACCATCTCTCCAGCTAAGCTATCTTCAGCTGGTCTGGGTGTGATGTCTAAAATATGGGTGTTTTTATACTATCCTCCTCCTGTGTAACCCCTCCCATTTGGGATGGTAGTACATGTGGCTGCGAACAGTTGCTCTGCTATGTACTCCTCCTCTCTTTCTCCTCCTGATACTAGTGGCTCATTAGAAACTCCAATTAGTCTATATATATCACCCTTAAGTCCTCTTCATCTACTCACCATGTGCATATGCTTCATTACATGTAAGTTTAATGCTACTAGTCACATTGGTGGTAATCTGTTGAAGACCCCATTTTTCATGCAAGTCTAGTCATATAAGGTCCCACGTATATCGTATTGACCTTCCTTTCCTTCCTCTAACACCTGATAAACTAGGCTAACATGTGCCCTTGGTGGATTAGTGTTCTCTCGCTCATGCTTCAAAGATAGAACACATCCAGGTTCTCCATATTGCCATAGTTATCTAAGCATCGGGTGTCGCTGTGACGATGCTTTGGATCTGCTCAGTTCATAGTCACCATCATCATTGATTGTATGTTAGAATTGCCAAGAAGATACCCCAGATGGGAAGTCTATCCATAAGTATATGTAAGCGTGTATCCCTACAAACTCTGCATCATATGGCGCCATTATGATGGAGAATTCTAAATAACTCATTCGTACCATCTCCCTTAGCAATCAGAAATGAATGGTATTTGGATGGTCCTAGTCATATCATCCCTTCTCTATAAAGAACGTGGAGAGCACCTCAAGTGTTAACTCCTAGTATGAGGTCTCCACGATCTCGAAGAACTGATCCTAGGCTCAAACGTCGATAAGGTCACAAACTTACTAGATCAAACTGACTTGCCCAAGCGCCTCCCAAGCAATGTTGTGGCCTATGACGAATGTATTCTATTTGAGCCTTTGATATTGATCCTCATCTATTTCCATATTGAAGAGTAGCATCAGAGGTCGCTCCAGTTATTAAACTGAACGAGCTCCTCTCGGGTCTCTCAATGACCATTCCCCTTTTTGTCACTTTCTAGGTACTTCCTTTGCACATCGTGGCCTTGTCATTGTGCTTGAAACTTTAAATAAATATGAAAACTTCACATACAATTTACTAGAATACCCTTTCCCCACACTTTTTTCTTACGCTCACTAAATTATTAAATGTGAAAACGAACTATCAACGAAAACTAAACACATAAAAATAAAAAATAAATTAACACAAATAAATAAATAAAAATAAAATAATTAGAAAAATAACTAACAACCTAATTATTCACAAAAGTAAAATTAAAAATAATGTAATTATCAAATAAAACTAATTTAATTGTTTAACTACTAATTTAACCCTAAAATCAAAATTAAAAATGCTAATCTAACAATTACGCAAAATTAGTGAAATTAAATATTAAATTTAGATAAAAATTAAAATTGAAACAAAATAAAACAAAACACATCTTCAACGAACCATAAAAATAACTGCCTAATCCTAATTTCATGCAAAAACATCACAATTTAATAATTAGTGAGCAAAATCACACAAATTCATAATCCCAATTGAATTTTCACCCAAAATTTATGTAATTCGTCAAATTGAACTAATAAATCATATGGGTAAAGATGAAACTTAACTATTAAATCACAATTATCCACAAAATCACACAAAATTCCACCATATGTCAAAATTCTAAATCTAATGTTTTTGGGAAAAAATTCCCCAAAAATTGCAAACACCTAATTATGTATGCAGAAATAAGTGAAATAGATAAGAATACTTACTTGGGTGTCGAAAATTTGCAAGAAAATGTAAGAATTTGGCTAGGAGATTGAGAGGATGTTCGCAAAAGAGAGAGAGAAAAGAGAAAGTGAGAAAAATGAGGGATTAGGGCTAATTTAAAGGTTGTTAAAGACTTACATGGTTTGCTACACATTTGTGTAGTAGACCGTATAGGTCACTAATCTGCAGCCTTTCACAGACTTACATGATCTATTACACAGGCATGTGTCTAACCGTGTAAGTCCACACCAAAGTGTTTAGAGAGCGTATAACTCTCTATAAATGTGTGCAACATGAAAAATAATTGAATAAACTTAAAAATTTTGCACTCAAAGTTATAAACCCTTAAAGCATATACCCTAACATAACAATTATGCACAATCTCATCAAGATGTTCAATGTCCTAACGTAAACACAATAAAACTTAAATAAATCATATTTTAACATCATAGTAAAAATAAAATGAAATAGAATTTAAAAATAAAACCTAAACTAATTCATGGATTACTTCCATGTAGTGCTTGTTTAACATCGATAGCTCAACATACCTTTCATGTTTAAGATGACTTATAAATATTAGGTTTATGTAGTCTTATTGTGGGCTTTATAACCTCTAAGTAAGCTACATATTGTGGCTTATTGCCTTCTTTTTCATTTGATTTATTGACTTGAACTTGCATGAGCTCTGATGATGCTCTAAATGTAGAGTCCTGCAAAATATCAAAAAATGAATTATTACAAAACTCACAGGATTCACTTACACCATCAAGTTTAAGAGCAGGATTCATGACTTAGATACTTTAAGAACAACCTCTTCATTCCCTACCCTTAATTTTAACTTGCCTTCATCAACATATATTATTGAGTTAGTAGTGGCTAAAAAGGATTGACCAAGGACTAAAGGCACTTTAACATCTTCCTCTATGTCAAGAATCATAAAATCAACTAGGAATACAAACTTATCAACCTTAATATGGACATCTTCTACAACTCCCCTAGGATCTTTTACTGATCGTTCATCTAGTTGCACACTTATCCCAATGGGTTTAAGTGCTCCTAATCTCAATTTCTCAAATAATGAAAAAGGCTTCAAGTTAATAATAGCCTTTAGGACGACTAAAGCATTATCTATTTTTAAACTACCAATTTCACAAAGGATAATAAAACTCCTTGGATTTGTAAGCTTCTATGATAGTTTTATTTTAGAGTTTCTAAGCTCGTTCGGCTTAATGTAGTAGTATCTAACTCCTCCAATTTTTCCTTATTCTACAATAGCTTTTTCAAAAGTTTCATATGTTGTGGCATTTACATAAGAGCTTCAACAAGAGGTAAGTTAGTATGGATTTGATTAAACAATTCAAGGAACTTATCAAACTTTGCATCCATTTGATCTTTCTTCACTTTAGTAGGGTAAAGGGTGACATGATGATATTCCTTGTCTTTTGCTAGATGATGTTCACCTTCAGCTTTTACTTGATTCTCTGTAGTCTCCTTCATCTTTTCTCCTTCTTCTTCTGGAAGCTCTGTTCCACTCTTCAGGGTGATTGTCATTATTCATTCTTTAGAATTTATTTTAGTTATACTAGGCATACTCTCTCGTGGTATTTTAGACACTAGTTTGGCGATTTGTCCAATCTGAACTTCAAGTTACAAATAGAAGCCTCTGTTTGTTTATGTCTTGCATTATAATCTTTATCAATCTTTAACATAATCTCTTCGAAAGTAGACTTTTTAGGTTGAGGTGCTTGTTGCTGAAATCTTAGTGGAGGGTTATTCCTTGCTTGGTCTTAATTTCCCCAAGAAAAATTGGGGTGATTCATCCATCCTAGATTATGAGTGTTGTTGTATGGATTGCTTTGGGGTCTAGAAGCATTCCCCAGATAATTCACATGCTCAGGCTGTATTGTTTGATAATTTTGACCTTAATGATCTAGCCCGCATACCTCACAATACATAACTTGAACTTGTGAAATCGTTGTAAGTTTATTAATTTTTTTTGCTCAATGATTCCACTTGGGTCACTAACTGCACTACTACGTCCACTTTATAAACTCCCACTTGTTTGTTCATTTCCATGTCCTCAATAAGGTTGTGGGATGTTTCTAGTGTCTTGTTATTAAGAGTACCCCCAAAAAAAAACTTGTTGCATCAATCGACTACCTTATGTTCTACGTCAGCCCAATATAGAAAGTTCGTATTTGTATCTAAAGCGATAAACTATGATGTGGGCATCTTCTCAACATCACATTGAAATGCTCCCATATATCATATAATGATTTGGAATCGACTTGGGAGTAAGAGGCGATATTACTCCTCAATTCAGTATTCTTCACAAGTGGAAAATACTTCAATAAAAACTTCTCGACCACTTGATATTATGTATTCAGTGATGATGATAACATCGAATTCAATCATTGCTTTGCCTTTCCCCTTAGTGAAAATGGGAATAATCTTAGTACTATTACACTATCATTCACTTCATTTATATTCAAAGTGTCACAAATTTTTAAAATATTTGACATGTGTACGTTTGGCTCTTCATCTTGTAGTCTATCAAATTGGATAGGCTGTTGCACCATCTGTATAATACTAGGCTTGATTTCAAAATTTTTTTCACTTACAGTCATTCTAATGATGCTAGAATCTACCTATTTTAAGTCAATTCTAATATAATCGAACATTGTCCTTGATTGGTCTACTATGTTATGTGATTCCTCAGTATCAACTTGGCCTCTTAAGTATTATATTTTTCGATCTAGCTGGAACTCTCTCAGTTGCGTCTCACAAAAATTTCTTCTCATTGTTCTCTCACTTTTTGGTTCTTCATTAACTAAGCTCACTATACCAAAAGTTAAAATCTATAAGAAAAAATAAAACTAACAAATCAATCAAATAAAATAAAATAAAAACAAAAATAAAACTAAATAAAATAAAAATAGCTAGAGTAGTAAAATCTAGGCTTTCCTAATATTACTAGTCTCTAAAAACGGTGCCAAAAACTTGATTGGTATAGTTTAATCAATGTTAAAAATATGAAAATTGAACGACATGGTTGTATCTAGCACAAGCAAGTACAAGTCAATCTTACAAAGCCTATAAGGACTACTAATTACCCTTTTTCTATTATCTAACCTATGAATCAAATTGTGGATTTTAAAAGCATTAATGAATGTGGAACAAGGAAAAAACTTAAAAGAATCAATATCAAATAACAGTGTCTAGGTAATGAACGTCCTAAGAAACCTTAAATATTAACTATATATCATGCAACTATATTACTGATTATTGGACTGAGAAATTCCTATCTTATCTTAATATCTTTCACAAGACTATTAGTAACTAATCCATCTATTGATTAATAAAGAACTTTCTAGTTAAAACCCTAGGATTGCATTATCGATTCATGAATTCTACTATTAGGTTTGACCCTAATCTAGAGGATTTATGTTAACCTTTATCTCCAGGTTTGCATACTATTCCTTCCAATTATGGCAGATTTGTTGATACAAGAAGATTTTTCATTCTCATTCATATGAAATCAAACCATAAACTAAAATTCTAAATATATTAGAACAAGAATAAAATGCATAATTGAATCGTAATAAATCAATCAATAAAATTGCATTGAATAAAAGTCCAAGTCATATTATTATCACAATTTAGGGCTCATCATACCTAAACACTAAATAGGTTTAATTCCTATCCATAAAAAACAAAATCAAAGATAAATATGTAGAAAAACTAATAAAAACAAAGAAATCATAATTCTAAATATCCTTTTTTCTTCTATTGGATTCTATTGCAAAACTGGATTGGATATTGTTATTTATCAGATCTCTTGACATATTCTTTGTAATTTCCTCATCTTTTGATCAAAACTGTTGTCTCTATAAATTACTCTAAAACTCATATCTCTTTATTTTGCTTCTGTTCAAGTCCTTTTATAATAAAAACTAGGGTTTCTGAGTTATACGCAGTTATTTACACGAGTGTGTAAGTGACCATGTATCTCTAAAAATATTTGAATTCGAGATGCTACATAGGCACAAAGACTTACACGAGTGCGTAACTCTACCTGAATAGAAACAAAGCTCTTCAATCTTCATATGTTTATAGAAACTTTCACATTCACTATACACAGTCGTGCATCTTTAAATTGTTTCAAGTCTTCGTTTCATGTTACGATTTCATTTAAATTCTTTTGCTTTTGGTCTAAGAAGACAGTTATCACGTATAAATGCAATTGAAGTGAATTAAGCATTAAAAATACTACAAAAAATTAAATAACAAACAAATCACATTAAGTATGGTATATAAATATAGTCAAATAATTATTTATTAGAAGTTTCACAAAATCAAAATTTTATATACACTACAAGAAAATGGGTGCTTAGCAACAGAAATTACCTATAGAATGTGAAGGTTTTTCGTCGGCAAGCAAATTTTCTGAAGGTAATTATTGACCACATGAGTTGTCGGTAATCTTTAGTGAAGGAATAGAAATATTCCATTAGTAATTTACCGATGAATAGTTTTTTCCTATCGCTAAATATAGAAAAGGAACTTTTAAGTCTTACAGAGCATTTAACGACTGTAAGATGATAAATTCACTTGACATCACACGATTACATAAATGCTTCCGAATCTACTATTATAAAAGATAGAAATAGATTGTGAATGTGATATATAAATATAAAACTACTATAACAGATGATCCAAGATGCCATTCCTCTTACCACGATTCTAACACACAACACATGTAAATTCTATAGTTGTTTTATTCATCAATAGGCATACATACTTAGCTTAAAGTGTTATTCAATCTCTATAATTCAACTCAATAACAATGTATAATAAGAGTATCTCACCTAAGGTAGAATTGTTATTATCTTAATATCGGTATGATTCAGGAAACACTTCAACTCCCTACATGAAAAAAAAGAGGTTGGATATAAAAATAGGAAGGTGTAAAATCATGAAACAAACAACTATAACCTATCTATATATGTATACAATACTTAATTCATTAACTTTATAAAAATATTAGGGGCATTAGTAAGACCAAATGACATAGTTAATTATTCATATGAATCCAACTTAGATTCATTGTTTCAAATTAAACAAGCAATTGTCCTAATTGTAGTAATTATGCAAATTAAAAAAAAGTAGCATTGTAGTAATTATACAAGCATTCCATAATTCATATGTAATCTATTTATACTTAAAATAGCCTAAAACATTCATTACAAACAAAAACTAACTATTTAATGGCTGAGGCAGTAGCATTGGTCAATTTATTCTATTACAAACTTGTGGTACATGTTATTAAAAGATCAATATGAGGAAACAAAAAGGAATAAAGTGTATTGAACCTTGAATTATTCAAAAAATACACAAAATTAAAATATATTATGAAATATTAACAAAGACATAAATACTAGTAAACTAAATATGCATT
>JANZXP010048527.1:0-11708 GCA_027576715.1 Erythroxylum flavicans | reverse complement strand
AAATGCAAGATTCAACCGAAACACCAAAATTAAAACTCACCTATGGTTTTTCATGCATAATTACTATACAATATATCAACTCATCTTTCTATCCGACTACACAACTTACATAACTCATGCATGTGTTTATTTCCAACACTAATACATCATCAAAGAATCTACAATATTCATAACAACTTAAAACACAACTTACTTGTTTCAGAAAATTCCAGCAGTGAGAGTGAGGAGCATGGTTTCGGTGGATGGGGGAGGAAAACAATAAGAAGGCAAACACAAACACTAGCTGGGTTGAAAAGTTTGCATGCAAAGGATAACACCAGTATTTTGGTGATGAGGGTTCAGTGATGTTCGGTGAAGATCAAGCAATCTGAAAGACAAACAATGAGCTACAATAATTTTCCTTCCAATACATTTGTGCTGTTGTTATATTGACACATGGCTCCATGCATGATTCCCATTTGCCTTTCATGCAAGTTGCCACATGTCTCCAATATGTCAGGCTATTTGTCACACAATGAATGATGCCAAATGTCAATAATTCGTAGGCTTAATCATACTAATTTTTATGTACCACTTAACTTGTTACTAGACAATTTTCCTAGTCCAAAATCCAAAATACCCCAAATTCACCAAAAATTTGGAAATAAAGCTAATGGTCTCCAAATAAATTTTTAACGCAAAAAACTCATAATTCATATTTTAATCACATTTATAAATCAATTATACTCGAAAATGTCATGAATGCATGTACAATTATTTGTATATGAAAAAAAATTCATATGCACATATCAGCGAATACTCAATTATGCAAAGCATATGATATACTGGAAATTCCTAAATTGTCTAACCCCTAACATGGGTATTACATATACACTATTACATTTATAAGTGTCCTTGAATTTCCTAACTTGAAATGAATGCAACTTTTTATCAAATGCTCCATATATATACCAAAGGCAATTATCTATCTTACGTTTACCTTAGACAAATTTGGACTTATTTTTGGAAAACATTACAACCCTCTTTGTTTTGATGGACAATAAACTAACTGCATGCTTAAATTGCAAATGATTAAGAAAAATAATCCCTAATTCAATGTAAGGCTCAGCTGCATTTTCATCATAAACAAGGTATATTCTTTTCCCCCTAGTAGCATCATCAACAATATCATTTATATCACTAACAAGTTCTCCATATTCATCACTGTCATAATATTCAAACAAAACTACTTCATCTTCATCATCTACATCACCTGGATCATCTTCATGTTGTCCATGATCTCCATCATCTTCATCCAGACCATTATCTTCATCTCTTTGCTTTAAATCCTCTTTATCATCTTCATCCTCCATATTTGTATCATCTTCATTCTTCATATCTGCATCATCGTCATCCTCCACATTTGAGACATTATTAACATCCTCACCATTATCTTCAACTACATTATCCTGATTAAGCTTATTACATTCATCCTCAATCATTTCAATATAAATATTAACACCACATGTACCCATCATCTGACTAATCATATTTAACACACTAGCTTCATCTTGTACAACCCTCAAACCATTAAATAGTTCAAAACCAGGCATAAGATAAAATATCTTTTCCACATTGTTATACCCACTTCTATCAAGCAATTAAAAGTAGTAGAGTAAGTCAAGATCAAATTGAATTTCATCAACAAAACCACCCTCATACTTAACATTATCAACCATATTAACAAAGCATCCCGCATGGTAAAACCTCAGAGTTACCTCATCAAATGTCATTCTGCCAAACCCAAATGACCAACCCTATGAAAAGAAGGAGACAAAGTTAGAATGGTGAAAGGAAACACTGAAGTCAAAGTGAGAAATCGAAGCATAGCACAACATATGATGCTTAACATATTCATAACAATTCCATCAACCAACTAATTCATTGCAAACATATGGTTTAAGAGGTATATATGAACAATATAGCGAATAAATATCTTAGAAGTGGATGTGTATGGTGAAGGAATAGGGATAATGATTGTACAAGAGTGCGACCTAATAGAATATGTTAGCAAACTAAGTTAAATATATGATATAATTGTTTCATACATAGTGGCATTACGTTCTAACCTCATATATATATAACTCTTCTGAGAATATACAAAGTTCTATAAATCCTTATTCCATGCCACCTTAATACTAGAATCATCATATAACTATATTTCTATAAACTCATTTAACCCAACATATAGGTGCCTTAGTTAATCTAAACATAAATCCTTTCAAATATGTTTATGTAATTTAAACTTAGGTCTAAGCCTTCACTCGTATCTAAATGACATTAAAAGAAACTCATATATTTTTTGGATATAGAAATCTTAATTAGAAAACTAAAATCCATATGTAACAAGATAAAATATGATTACTTATAATCTAGATATAAAGAAAACTCAGAAAAAAATCATCATTGGAATAATAAAAATAAATAAAAGATGGAAAACCTCATTGCAAAGGTATCCCATGACGATGATCCCTATCTTCTGAATTGATATGCTTTCTTAGAATGATTATAATCTCTAATCTTGTTGAAAATTAGTATAAGATGTGTATTCTACAACTCTTTCTCCTTAAACATCTCTAACCCTAATTATAATATGAAAGGAAGCCAAACTAAACTACACTTTACTTGTCCTTTTATAGTTTGTAGATCTCTTTAAATAAGCTTCTCTTTTGTGAACATGTTCATGTCATAAACTCTATAAAGTAATTTTTAAAACCATCGCTATAAAATTGAAGGCAGTTGTGAAGTCAATCACAAATCTTACTTAAGGGGCATTCATCTAGGAAAACCCATTGGAGACATTATCGTGAAGGTGTAGCATATCTAGGTTGAAAGATAATACAATAAAGCCCAAGGTAATGAGTATATCAAACGTACTTGGCAAATGATGGAGAGAAACTAGAAGGCATATCAGTGAGATGATGCGTGAAGTAGGCAAGAGAATCTCTTTAATGAAGACTGGAGGGCAAATCGATCGGCGATGAAGATGCATCAAAGAGGGAAGATGGAGATCGGTGAATATTGAGGATTTAGGGTTTTACAAAATTTTAATTTCATTTTCTCGTTCCATGTTATCTTTTAATTTTTTTAACATGGGATTTAAAAATATAGTAACGATGCCACATTATACATTGTGACATAGCTTGTATGACATACCCTAATTTTTGTCCAAAAAACCCGTCAATTGAGCAGATCTGTGAAAGTTTAGACCTTCATTAAGCAAGTTACAAGTTTAAGCCCTAAACTGATCAAACTCAAAAATGTTAGGTCCCAATTTAGGCTTTTAGCCTTGATAAAATGATAAAAGAAGCATATGTTATGTTTTTTTCTTATGAAAAAAGTAATTAATCTCATAATTTGAAGTATAAAGACAGTTAAACAAACGTGTGAATGTTTATTAGAGAATAATTTTATAGAATTGAACCAATTATGAGGATCCTAAATGAAATATCACAGATGTGGATGTGGATTTTCTTATTATAATAATTATGTAATTGATTCTTATACTTGAGATTACCTAAGTATCTTATATGAGAATTTACTATATATTGATGCTACTTGTGACATATTCTATTTAGAATAGTTAGTCAGTAGTAATTGGATATAATATAAACTATATGAAGATAATGGAGTAATTTAATAAAGTATTCATCATTCTAAAAAAATAGAGAGAATGTTCTGCTGTTTTTTATTAGTAATGATTTAAAAAGCTATTTTCAAATATCAATTAGTAATTAGTAAGACTAAACATGATTGGATTTAAATGACTAGACGTTAAATCCATACTTTACGTACAATTGGAATATTGGATGATGAAAGGATTAAATTATGCATCATAACCATACATGAACAGGTTGAGTTAAACTATTTTGACGTTCTTAATATTTGGGTAGTCATAACATATTGCTAGATGTCAATCTTGATCTATGACTAAAAATTCTTTAACTAGAAAATTAAAAGTAGTTTTAATTTATCTAATTCAAATTATAATTTATTATCAATGCTAATATATTAGGAACCTAATGTGTTACATATAAAGAGCAATTAAAAATTAATTTAAATTCAGTTGGACTTAATTGTGAATTTTAACAAACTTTAGGGATTAAATATAACATATTTGACTTTGACTTTGACTTTAATTATAATTAGGAAGTCTAATTTTAATAAGAATGAATTTCTTTTATCTTTCTCTATAAATAGGAGGAAGACATAAGAAAGCTGGCACTCTTACCTTTATCTCTTAAAAGTTGAGTATTTTTATCTGTTGTGTATATATCATTCAATTAATTTAATTATTGTGATCCAATTGGAAAATTATAAATATTTATTTTTCTACTGCACACATGATTAAGTAACATTTAGTTTTCCAATAATACCTTCAACTATGACCTTAAAGTGAAAACTGATGATCTTTGGCTTTAGTAATCTATAAATGCCAAGTAATTTTGCACTTTGATGATGTTTATTACTAGTTAACTATCCAAATGATCTCTTCTTTAATTTTTTCCATTTTCCTTTTGAATCTTTTCTAATAGATTTGTGATAACTGTTGGGAAACCAGTTTGGGATCCGATCCTCATTAGAGCAGAATAATTACAAAATTTTTTTGCAGATTCGTTTCCCAAAAACCAAGATCCTTTTAGTTATATAAAATGATTAACACAAATCATAATAAAGCAGAAACTTAATTTGTACCTTATTTCGAAGCTTGATCCTTATCTTGTCGTATCCCTCAAACTGTTTCCGAAACTGATATGTCTTAACCACTATAGCCGTACAAGTGTCCGGTCTTTAATGATATCCACAAAATAGGTTGAGAGAACTCCATAACACTTACAGAGAGGGTTAAGCAAGAAGTACTAGCTCCATTAGAGCTTAAGCTTATTTATAATAGGTTTTGGACGTTTTAGTAATTTAATTAAAATTAAATTCTAATTTTAATTAAAATTTAATTAGAATTACAAATAATTCTAATTAAATACCTATTATGCCCAAATAAGATTCAATATCTCATATTGATCCTTATTTATTAATTATCTCATATTTAATCATAAAGTTTCTCAAATTTTACAATTAAGTCCAACTTGATTAAAATAACTTTGCTCTCTTCAACTCATTTTTTATGTGAGACTCATTAGGTTCCAAATATGTTGACAATGATTATAAATTTTAATTATAATTCATAACTAAAATTAGCTAAATTAAAACTCCTTTTAATTTATCTTTAATTCTTCAATTAAACAATTTATAATCATATATCAAGATTGGCATCTAGCAACGCATTATGACTACCCAAATATTTAGGAATGTCAAAGTGGTTTTGACCAATTTTTCTATGCATGATTTTTTTCGTATAATTTAATCCTTTCATCATATAATGTTCCGATTAGACATAAAGTATGGAATTAATGTCTATGCTATTTTTAGTCCAATCATACTAATTCTACACTATTAGCTATTGATTCAATTAATGACATTTGTAAACTATTTACAAAAAGTCATTCAACCTTGGCCAAAGATTTCTTGAATTACTACTAATCGAGAACAACAAAACATTCTCCCTAATTACTTTAGGGTGATGAATGCTATCTTGATCATACAACTACCTCTATATAGTTCATGCTATATCCATTGATTACCGATTGACCGACCTATAGTTAAATAGGTCATAAGTAGTAGCTAAATATAGTAATTCCTATACAAGATAACTTTGGAGACCTCAAGTTAAAAGATCACTTATACAATCATCACAATGAAAATTCCATAGGTATACAAGTAATGTTCCAAATAGATTTCTCATATCATGTCTATTCAGTGAACTTGTTCTCTAACAAGTACCCACACATTTATTTAAGTATATCCATACTTTAACCTATGAGATCAACTACTTCCTTTATAAGGAAAAACATAATGTGTGCTAGTCTTTTTACGTTCAATTAATGTCTAGTCTTAATAGAACAATGACTAAGAACATTTAAGGAGAATACATAAATGCATTATGAATCTCATAATTATAATCTCATTATAATTTTATTTGCAATGTATAATTATCCTATCGACTTTATCATGTACATCTAACATTTACAAGATAAATAACGCTTTTAAATAATTTTCACTAACCTACAACCAAACCGATTGGTTGTATATTGAGTTATATACATCTAAACATGTGTTAACTAACTTATATATTGAGTTATAAGTTTGTATTTTTATATGAACTAATTATTAAGTCATATAAAAAAGGATAACCACATGTTTTCTTTAGTTTCTTTTTTAACCTATGCCTAGATAAAAGGCATTTGTGATTTTAGAAAGCTGATGAATACTTATATCTTTTTGTTTAACTTCCAATTTGAATGTATTTTTAACTAATTCTTGGACAATGTAAATGCTTTGTGATAGTAAGCCATAAAGGCATTATATTGGTCTTTTCTTTTCTGATTCTTTCTTTTTGATTTGCATGTAACGATTGCATGATAAGTAGGGAAACATGTGCTTCTTTATTTTTTAAGCTTTTATAAGTTTTTCAAAGTTTTTGCATCTACTACAACTTTATAAGTAAAATTGTCAAAAATGTCCATTTTAGTGCTTACAATCACTTAGGATGAATGAAGGTTGATATAAATTTAGAAGATTTTCTATGCAAGTGAATAAAGATGCAAAAACTCTTGTAAGCAAGAGTAGGAAACGGAAAAGACCTTGTAAAGGTGAAAAGATAATAGTCACAACCACTTAAAAGTTTTTTTTAGACAATAGGTGCAACTTTTGATTTTATTTTAAAGAAAGCACACCATTAAGGGTATCATCTCGAAAACTTTATCAACTACAAAGGTTGCCTAATTGGATGTTGGAGTAGATTTACTTAACATTATTTGCTTTCTATACGTAATATAAATCGTGCTTAGGTACTTTTGGTAAGAACACGAGGCTCAAAACTTAAATCATTTGCCCTCATTCTATTGTATCTACCAATAATATTATATTTTACTTAATAAATGAATTTAATTAAAATTTAATATTAACATATAATAGTATAACAAAAAATTAGATGATGATATCAAACATGCTTTTATTTTCATTTTTTATTATAAAACTCAACTAAATCAAATTTTATCTTTAATTTTTCATTGTCAATCACAACCAAACATGTATTTTCAACAAAAAATTTAAACTAAAACTAGGGAAAAAATATATAAATCACGATAAAAAAAGTAATGAAACCAAATATCCCATAAACTTTTCAATCTTTTATATAAAAGGGATAACCAATCTTAAGGTATTCAACCTTTTGACATATTTTCAATTTAGTATTTAAGCTTTTAAATTTTTCAATTGAGTGACTAACCTTTTAAAACTTAACAATTTAGTTCGAAATATTAGTTTTTGCTGATGTGACTAATAGATGGACATTTAAGTGGTAGTTAGTAGACATGTCATATTATTGAAAATAACCTTTTGAATTGAATTGGGAATGTTTTAAAAAGTTAATCACGTAATTAAAAATTTTAAAAGATTAGACACTAAATTGAAAAAATCTTAAAAAGTAAGACACTTTTAAATATGTTATTCCCATATTAAAAGATTAAAAAAAGTTTGCATTTTTTTAATTATAGAGATGTTATATATGTAAGAAAATTTCAATTAATCAATAAAAAATGCATGTATTATTTTCAGAAGTATGTGAAAATTTTAAAAATATTTTATTGTGCACCTAAAAGACATATTTTAAAATGTCTAACTGACTTCTCGTAATGTATACATGCAAATAATAATTATAATAATTATTAAAATATTTCAAAACGAATATTTTGAAATCAATTTTGCTTTATATAAATGAATATTATTTTAAATTTTACTTGATATTTTATTTTTTGAAAAATTAAAATATATTAATGAATAATTGGAAAAGTTTACATGCTTTGTAAGAAGAACCAAATTTAACACACACAACCTTACACAGATCACAAGTTACGTACTCACATGTAGTGGCTCAATGGTGGCCACGTGTCATAACACAAGCTATATCAAATGGGATCTCAGTTAATAATCGTCTAAAGGGACTCTTCCAGAATTCTCTTATGTTTTCTTCTCCATTAACCCTGATGTACTTCACCCTTCTTTCAAGTGATGCGAACGATGCTTCCTAGTCTTCCGATCGGACAACTTCAATAAAGCAGCTATAGGGCTTCATCTTTTAGGTGACTGCTTAATCTATTTTCTCTTCTTGCAATTTAGCATTACATGTTTAGGATTGTGTAGGTTTATACTAGATTCCATGCTCTACCAATATTCTCGCTACAATTAGGAAGTTCATTGGAGAAAAAAACCAATTCTCTTATCTTCATGATTAGGGAGTTCATCAATTCTTGATTTAAACGAACTCTGCCTTTGAAAATTCTCAAATTCCTCTTCTTCTATATCCCCTCAATGCTAGAAGCAAAGGAGATAATGTAAACAACCCTATCTCTTTTTAGTTTAGTCTTCATATTTCTTAGTTTCTCTAGTACGTCAAGAAGCAAATTTCCTTCCCTTCTCTAGTGACATTTCTCTTTAATTCTTTTCCATATGTTCTCTACAAAAAGGCATTGGAAAAATAGGTGATCTCTGATTTCACAGTCATCCCTATATAGGACACATTTGTTGTCTAGATTTAAAATTTGAAGTCTATCAATCGTGGTCGCGTTGTTCAATGTAGCCAACCATAAGAAACAAGAGGTTTTGGGTCTTAAGATCTTATGCTAGACTATAGGGTGCAAATCTACTATATTGCATTGTCATTGTGCAATCCACTCCCTGTAGGCCTTGTTAGAAAAGGAATTAGGAGGTTGGTTTAGCCAAAAGTAGATGTCCTGAATCCTGCAATTAGGAGTATAATTGGGGACTAAGTGCATCACCTGATTTGGAAATTCCTTCCACTTATTGCCAGCAATAATTACACAAACTTTAGTTTTAAGTGGGAGATTGCTCCAACATTATACTGCTATAGGAATTCTAATTAATGGATTATGACCCATCCAATTATCATACCAAAAGTTTGCTTTCTTTTCATTATCCCCTTTACAGTGAACTCCTAGCTCCATAATTTCCTTTAGCCTCATCAAATTGTTAATAAACTAAGATTTTATGTCCTTAGGAGAAATGGACCCACCAATAATCTCCCTTTAAAAATATACGAGTGAACCTATTTGATCCACAGCATATCCTTATTGCACTTAATGAACCAAATATTTTTTAGTATCAACAACTTGTTGGTAGTGGCAATAGGGATTATCCCTATGGCCACATCTTTCTTAGACTTGCAAACCTCATCCCATCTCAATTTCATTAACCTTCACTCAAAGTTATACTTTCCCCATAAAAACCTTCGTATTAACTTTTCTATTGCCTTCATTACTCTTTTAGCCATGAAAATACTAGCAGACTAATAAACTTATAAGGAATTTAACATAGATTTAATTAGCTAAAGTCTTCCTCCAAAATATAAAAATTTATTTGTCTTAAAGCTTCATCTCAGTTGTGTTCTTTCAACTAAAGGATCATATAAATGAACCCTTCTTATAGTGATAGGTAGGCCTAGATACTGCAATAGAGATTGTTTCCAGAGATTGCAGTTATCTTAGTTTCTAATCCGTGTGCACTATTAGCTAGATAAAATGACTCTTTGCCAGATTGATTACTAATTCTAATATTTCTTCAAATTGCTTTTAAGAGGACATTAGAATCTCAATTGAATTAGGATGAGCCTTGTTGAAGAGTAAAAGGTCATTAAGAGAACATAGATTGATTAGAGATACCTTTTTGCATTTGCTATGAAATTTGAATCCTTTTCCTTTATTCACATTGTAGTGCAACAATAGAGTTAGGACCTTTATACAAAAGGATGAACAAATATGGAGACATATGGTCACTTTGTCTAAGTCCTGTTGCTCATTTGAGTAATCTTGTTGGTACCCAATTCACCCTAGTACATAATAAGAAGTGGTGGTTATATATGCTTCTACCCATTTAATGAATGTAAAGGCGAATCCCATCACCTCTAACACTATAAGAATAAACCTTCACTCCACACAATCCAAGGCATTCCCGAAGTTAATTTTGAATGCACAGTTTGGTGGAGAATTCCTCCTTTGGTACCCTCTCAAAAGTTATTAGACAATGGATATATTTTCCCTTATCCTCCTTCCTTATATAAATGCATTTTGGTTATTACTAACCATCATCTCAAAAACTGCTGTAAGCATGCTTGTTATGATTTTAGAGATCACCTTATAAAAAAAGTTAGAATAAATAATAGACTTGAATTCATCAAAGGAATTAGAGTTACTTATTTTGAGAATTAATATTTTGTAAGTTTAATAGTAAATTCATTTTTAGTACACAAAGATGTTAAAAAATAGTTATAATAACATTATCATGATTAATATATTTTAATAAATGTAATAAGCTCTAGTTTTAAAAACATTAAAATGATTTATATTATATCTACATGTAATTGTTTTATGCAAAATAAATGCTAATGTAAGTTATACATTATTATGAAAGAATGAACGTAAATTATGATGGATCTTATTTTGTTAAAAGATATTTATTAGCACAATGAAACTGTATATAATTTTATATTATACCTTGATTTATAAATTTAATTATTCTAAACTATATTTTTCAAAAAATATTTTTAAGTAAGTGTAAAATATGAGTTATTTTCACCAAAATGTGTAATTAATATGACATATCTTAATGAAAATAATTCTAGTTGGTCTAATTTATATGTATTTAAAACTTCATATTCACGTCACTATTTATATTATTATATTATACAAATTCTGCATATTTTAACATATAATAAATATGCTTTTATGTATTAATTTTACATCATACTTTATTTCAATATTTATAATTACTATATTATGAAGAGATTTTAATATACATAAATTTTAAAATAGTTGAAACACATGTTAAAGAATAAAAATATTTTAATATGCAAATTTACTTTCACATCTCTAAAATGCATATGTACTTAGGTATTTATAATTATGAACTGGATAACTATAATTTATATTTTTTAATATACTCAAATATCAAAATGATTGAAATATGCTTTTAATTAATAATTTTTTATTTTATAAATAAATATTTATTTTCTTAAAAATTTAACATGTATGTAATACACATAAAATTAGATCAATTTTTATCATAATTTGATATCTAATCAGATTTCAGAACGGTTGAAATACATGAACAATAAAATGTTATAAACCTTTATTTACTTTTACTTCTAATATATATACATCTATGCATTAATTTTGCATAATGCAATATTATATATTCAAATTTATTAAATTTATGATTTTAATGATAATATCATAAGTAATATTTAATGTGTGTATATCTTAAATGATTAAACTATATCAAAGATAAACAGTCTTTGATATTTTAAACTGATCTTGATTTCATAACTAAATATTTATTATCTTAAAATTTGATATTAACGCGATATATTTTTTAAAAAATTGGAACTATTAGATTCTAATTCTCCTATATATACATATATATGTATATCACCTTTTAGGTCGTTTTCAAGGTGGAGCCAACTGTTGAGTATGAATTTAGTTGTTATCTGTTGAATAAGTCCATTAGTAAGTCCTATTCTACAGGGCATAGTGGTTAGC
>JANZXP010048496.1:0-11710 GCA_027576715.1 Erythroxylum flavicans | reverse complement strand
TATCTCACTATTCACTACTGCATGAGCATGAGATGTGGTAATTTACCACATCAGGACCCGTTCCTTTGGTCTGACCCATTCTCTGGAAACGGGATGTTACATAGATGGAAGCAAGATGTTTGATGAAGGCTTGGAGATTCAAAAATCGTGAAGAAGACGAATGGAGAAGAAAATTACAAAGAGAAGAAGAGATGAGAGACTTACAAGAGAAATGAGAGTAAATAATAAAGTGAAGTACCAATTAACAATAAAGATAGTCTTTCATTTGGTGAAAGTGATGTGAATGAAGATATGGTGTGGCATATCCAATTTCTATGGTTTTCATATGGTCCTTTTATTTAAATAGTCCATTTAACTCTAATTTCTACTCCAATTGTCTCCTAAATTTCAATGACACTTGCCATTGTTAGGGTTATGTAAATATAGTGCCCTAAAAAATAAGTGTATTTACATATAACTTAATTTTCTTCCAGCTACAATATTATAATCAAAATATTTATTATTAACAAAGCTAAAGGGTTTAGTTTTGAGCATAATATAACTAGTCATAAGGTACCAAAGGTTCTTTTGTAAGTAATATGCGTATATATGGAGATGTATGGGAAACATGTATATTATTATAATCTAAATTAATTGATTCACAGTCGGATAATCATGTTAGTCGCTTGATTATGGTTTAGACTGTAGTGTTACGATTTACCTCCATATAAGTAAAGGAGTTTGCTTCAAGGAAATGAAGAGTTTCAAATGATGATAGTAGTTGACTATTAGTAATGGCACTATTAAATGAATTTAGAATTGCGTATGTTTTAAAGAATAAAGTAGATCGTTACTTTAATCTTAAAACAAACACCTTAGTAGTCGTTTGTTATGAACCACAATCTTGATGAGTGGTGAACTCATATGTGTTTCGTTATAATTATTGATATGATCGGAATGAATTTTTATAATGTATCAATCCAGTGTCCACATGTTGGAATTATTAATTAAAAAATGCATTAGGGAACATTTACTCAAATAAAGAGTTTATAGTGATATCATCACTTCTAAATGTTTTACAGAGATTGGTGATTAAACTGGCGCCATTAGTTTGATGGACTAGCTACCCATCAAGTCTTAACACCAAGATTAGATCTTGTGAGTTAATCACTATGTAAAGTGAAACAGGAGATCTAAAAGGAAAAACCAACATAAGGGCAAAATGGTCATTTTACCTTTTATTGTGGGGATGGCTATAATATGATTCATAATAGAGTTTGTGATTGGACATTGTATTAACTAATTGAAATATATTTTCTTATAATTTTAAGTAATTCAAGAGTTCAACCAATTGGCTTTAGTGGAATTACATTTAGTTAATAAGTCGAAATTAATTCAAATGAGATTAAATTAATTCTGGGCTTATTGGAGCTTGAATTATTTAAGTCCAATTAGATTCTCCACTTGGCTTCTAAGAAGGTTATCAAGGAAGGTAAGAAAAATAAACGGAGGTTAACGGAAAGAAAATGAGAATGTTTGGAGAGAAATGGATGAATTGGATTCAGGCCAATAAGACCAGAATAATTTAATTAAGAGTTAATTAAATTAAGTCTTAAGCCTATAATTAAACGTTAGGCTTACACTTATTAATTGTTAATTATAAGTCCAAAGGAACTTTTAATATTGGGCTGGATTTTGATTTAATTAATTAGATTAAATCAATTAAAATCCTAATTAAGAAAAAAGGAAGAAGCAAAGCCGAATTGTAGGATTCAGTAATGCTATCTACATCAATGATTTTGGTTATTAAATGAACATTTTATGAATTGTAGCGGAGGGGTCTTCAATTTTGAAAAGTAAGAAACATACTTCACCTTTTAGCATTCTTTTATTAAAGAATGAAGTGGTGCTTCTCGTATAGCTCTTTTAACATTAAATGAAGTGGTTCTTTAATCTCCACTCACTTCCAAAGCGATCATTAAAAGGTTTAGTGGTTTTAAAATAACGTACTGTTCTTTTGACTTTCAAAATGAACGAAGTAGTTCTTTAATCTCCACTCACTTTCAAAGCAATCATTAAAAGGTCTAGTGGTTGTTTTTTTTAATTGAAGGTGAGTTGTTCGTTAATGTGGGTTGTTTGTAGCTATCTTCACTCTCTTTTAAAACGAAACGTGTAAGACTTAGAGGGATACCATTTAATTTAGCTTTGATGCTACAGGAAGTGGACAGTTTGTAGAGCTCTCAATTAACGTTTTTTGGTAGCTCTCTGTTTATCTCTTCATTCTCTCAAAAACCATCCAAGGGTTGGAGATTTCGGTTTTGTACAATTCATTTTTAACTTTGATAAAAATGAAGGTGTGAGAGGTGTAGTCTCTTTAAGCTCTCCAAACATTCAGCCATAGCAAAAGGTTTGCTCTCCTACATTTTTCTTCCCCTTTCCCATTAAAGGTCTTGTTAACTAAGTTATCCAAATAGAACAAGGGGTAGATCGGATTAGTTGAGGACACAACAGCGAGGAGTCAAAGATATAGTGAGGAGTCAGTAATATTCCAATCTTGTTCTTATTATATTTATTTTCCTTATATCGTATCATGTATCGATTAAAGCATGTTGATTTGTGTTTGTGCTTCTGCTATATTGTGATTTTGGAAAAAGTTTTTGAAATATACCGTTTAGCCAAACTAAGCATGTTTTTATTTTTGATCCAACAATTGATATCAGAGTCAGTTTTATTATGCATGATTCGGTTCCTATATGTGGCATGGGTTGGTAATTAAATTAAAATAAATTATGTATGATGCATTTCTTTTATGTATGTTATGAATGTTTTGGTTTGCTCTTTTGGTTGTCCATATAAAATTGATTTACCTGTAATTTTTTTTCGATTGGTTTGTAATAAGGAGGGTGGCCTATTATCGCCATGTTTCCTCCTTGCCTTAATTTTTCTGTTTTCATTATTTTTGTATTGTACAAAATTCTGTAATTTTGAAGATAGAGCAGCCATAGATCAAAGAAAAATAGGTAAATGGTTTCGGTTTTTATTTTATGTTATTGGCAATTTTTTATTAAATTATGTTAATTCTTGATTTTTTCAAGTGCTAAATTTTTTTATTTATAAATTAGTTTTTTTTTAAATGACATTAACTCGTTTTTACCTGACAGGCCCAGTTGTGAAAGCGAAGAGTTCGAAGCGGAAGATCCAAGTCCAAGAAGAATTTTTGGGCCTGAAGACCTTGTAATTTTCTAGGTTGGACAATCAAAAGTAGCTATTTAATTCATGAGATGACTGGATGAATGGATGCTAATAATATGCGATATTATGTGATTGTATGCCAATTAGAAAAATTGCCAACCCTAGGTTTTGCCATGCATTCCTTATGTATGAGATATATAATGAAACAATATAGGATAGTTAATAAATTGCATCTAGAAAAGATGAGATTAATTAAAACCTAAAGACCGAAAAAGATTGAGTGGGAGAGGATGCTCATGTGAGAGTCCACGATCTTCATGCAATGGCCCATTTGCATGTGGTAAATTTTTACTCCCCAACGAAGGACATGAATCCTAGTTCTTGCATAGTTTGGGTCTCCTAAAGGATAAGTCTACTCATTGGTAGTAAATGTGACCTCCGAGGCATGATTTGCAAGTACCTTTAGTGGATGAATCAAATGGTTAAACACTCTATATGGTTGATCAATAACCTGCCCACCGTAGCTCTGTTGATATAAAAGAGTTAGGCATGAAGATGCTTGGTAGCTTTTTGAGTGGGAGGGTCCCAGTTTTTCTTTTAATGGATAAAATGGCTCACCCTCACTTAGTCTGTTATAAATAAGAAAAATAGCCATCGTATAAAGATTTAATTTTTTAACTTTTGTTAAATCTATCATTATGCATAATGATTTTATACAAAGCTCCAATAATTTTGACTATTATGCTAATTCTTTAATAATTTATTTTTCTAGACATAATTACTATAATATGAATCCACTCATAATGCTCTTGACTAATAACAAAGAAAATAGAGAGAAATTTAATGAATGGAGACGTAACGTTGACATCGTTTTCTAATATATGTATTTCATGGGTATTAACAGACAATGAGCCTACACCTCCAGGTGACAAATCAACTCCTGAGCAAGTCCAACAATATGAGTGATGGCAGAATGCTGATAAGACTACCAAGTGCTATATTCTAGCTTCTGTCAGCGTAATGTTATAGAAGCAACTTGCAGGCATGCAAAATGCCGATGCAATGGTCCATCACCTACGTGAAATGTTTAGTTTGAGGACCATATCTGCAAGGGTGAAAGCTATCCAAACCTTTCAAAATCTCAGACAAAAGCCCGGTGAACTGATGTGGGATTACATGCTTAAGGTGATCTCTGGGATTACTGAGGCCGAGATGCTTGGGGCAAAAATGGATGTGAAAACGTAGATGATCATGATCATCAACAACTTAAGCTCTTCTTTTTAACAGTTTAAATTGGACTATGAGCTTAACACCAAGGATTACACCTTGAATGAGTTGATAAATACTCTCCAAAAAATGGAGGAGATATTAAATATCAGGGCCAATAGGTTAGAGACTCATATGGCATTTTCTTTTAAGCCCAAAAATAAGGGCAAACAAAAGAAGAAGGCTCCAAAGAAAAGGAAGGCCCAAATAAAGGTCAAAGCCCAACCCATAAAAAAGAAGGCTAAGGAGGACACCAAAGGAAAGTGTTTCCATTATAGTGAGAAAGGCCATTGGAAGAGAAACTACGCGATCTACCTTGAGACCCTCAAGAGTAAACAAGGTATGGGTTTCTTAAGTTTGATAGGAACTAGAAATGTGGCAGATTCATCTGATTCTTGGATATTAGATTTAGGAGCCACTAACCATGTTTGCAATTCTATACAAGGGTTCCAGCAAAGGAAAAGACTGCCTAAAGATAAGTTTCAAGTCAAGATAACGAATGGATCTTACGTTTCGGTAGAAGCAATGTGAGTAGTTATCTTAGACTTTCCTAGTGGTCATAGGTTATATTTGGAGGATGTATATTACATCCCAATGGTTGTAAGAAATATGATTTCTGTTTTTGTTTAATAAATTCTGGTTATTCCTTATATTTTGAAAATGTTGTTTCAATATATAAGAATAAGGATTTTATTTGTAATGCGGTAATTAAACATGGATTGTTCTTTATCGAACCTATGACAAGCCCACTAAACACCATAGAATTAATAAAACCAAGAAAATACAGTGACTCTAGCATTAATTCAAAATATCTATGGCACCTAAGGATGGGTCATGTCAATCAGAAAAGACTTGGCAGGTTAGTGAAGGATGGGATCCTTACGGGCTTAGACAATGATCCATTACCCACCTGTGAGTCTTGTATTAAAGGAAAGATGACTAAAGCCTCATTTCCTTCCAAAGGAAACATATTTGAATCCACGTTGAACCTGAAACACACTGATGTGTGTGGACCCATGAAGGTACAAGTTAAAGGAGGTATCTGTATTTAATGCATAAAAAGAGAGTCCTTTGAACAATTCAAAGAATTCAAAGCTGAAGCTGAGAAGCAGCTAGATAAGCCATTAAAACAACTTTGATCGAATCGAGATGGTGAGTACTTATTTGGAGAGTTCCAACAATTCCCAATTGACAATGGAATTGTTTCCAACTTATCAGCTCCCAGAACACCTCAACAAAATGGTGTAGCTGAGAGGAGGAATAGGACTCTATTAGAAATGGTAAGATCAATGATGTCCTACGTTAATCTTCCAAAATCGTTTTGGGGATATGCAATACAAACAGCAACTTATATTCTTAACTTTGCTCCATCCAAATCGGTGCCTAAAACACCTAGGGAGTTATGGATTGGATGGGTGCCTTCATTGCGGCACTTGAGGACTTGTGGTTGCCTAGCCCATGTTCTAAGGCCTAAATCCACAAAGATGGAACTAAAGTCAGAAGTATATTTATTTGTAGGATATCCAAAGGGTACACGAGGGTATTGTTTTTTAGTCCTCAGGACAAAAAGGTATTTGTGTCAACAAATGTGACCTTCTTAGAGGAAGAATTTGTGAGAAATCATAAAGGAAGAAGTGAATTGGTACTAATGGAGTTAGCTATTTCATCTAAACCAAGAGTTGATTTAGATATAGCGGAACAAGATGTCGAAATGGATTTAAGAGTTCAATCGAAAGAGTAGCCTGAACGTCAAGTAGTGCCTAGACGTAGTAGGAGGGTTTTAAGACAACCAGACAGGTATCTAGGTCTAGGAGAAGGCATAATTGCCATCTCAGACAAAGCAGTAATGGATCTCATTACTTATACACAAGCGATTAATGACGTTGATGTGGAAAAGTGACTCAAGGCAATGGAATTGGAAATAGATTCCATGTACGCCAATGAAGTCTGGATCCTTGTAGATCTACCATCAGGTGTAAACGCCATAGGTTGTAAATGGATCTTCAAAAGGAAGAGAGGATCTGATGGAAAGGTAGGGACCTTTAAAGCTAGATTGGTAGCTAAGGGATATACTCAAAAGGAGGGTATAGACTATGAGGAGACTTTTTCTCTAGTTGCTATGCTTGAGTCCATCAGAATTCTTTTAGCCATATCAGCCTATTTCGATTATGAAATATGGCAAATAGATGTCAAGACCGCATTTCTTAATGGAGATTTTGAGGAGACCATTTATGTGGCCCAACCAGATTTACTGAGCCAGGTAATAAGGTATGCAAGTTTCCAAGGTCTATTTATGGACTTAACAAACATCTAGGTCTTGGAATGTTAGGTTTGATAAGGCTATCAAAACCTAGGGATTCATACAATGCTTAGATGAGCCTTATGTCTATAAAAGGATATAAGAAGGCAATGTTACTTTCCTAATACTGTATCTCGATGACATTCTGCTCATTGGAAATGATGTAGGAATTTTATCTACGGTCAAGGGATGGCTGAATGAATAGTTCTTAATGAAGGATTTGGGAGAGGCTAGCTATATTCTCGAGATCAAGCTTATAAAGAATCGTAAGAACAAGCAGATAGCCTTGTCTCAACTAACCTACATTGAGAACATGCTCAATAAGTTTGCTATACAGGATTTCAAAAGGGGTTTCACACCAATAGACATGTAATCAATTTCAAAGGAGCACGCACATAAGACCTAAGAGGAGGTCGAATGCATACGCAACATTCCATATGCTTCGGCAGTTAGAAGTTTAATGTATGTCATGATTTGCACTAGACTGGATTTCTGTTACGTAGTGGGACTGGTAAGCAGTTTTCAATTCAATCCAGGAATGGAGCATTGGACTGTAGTCAAGTGCATACTAAAGTATCTTCATAGGATGAAGAACTTAATGCTTGTTTACTCTGAAAGTGACCTTATTCCGATAGGATATACATATTTCGATTTCCAATCAGATGTTGATTTAAGGAAATCAACTTCTGGTTCTATATTTACTTTGAGAGGTGGAGCCATAGTCTGGAGGAGTGTCAAGCAATCTTGTGTTGCTAATTTGACTATGGAGGCTGAGTATGTTGCCACATGTGAAGCAGCAAAGGAAACAGTCTAGCTCAGCAAGTTCCTAAAGGATTTGGAAGTAGTTCTTGAGGTGAAAAAGGCCATTATACTTTATTGTGATAATAGTGGGGCAGTGGCTAATTCTAAAAAGCCTCTAAATCATAAAGCCGCCAAACACATTGAGAGAAAGTATCATCTCATAAGGGAGATAATACAACGTGGTGAGGTAGATGTGGTAAAGATTCCCATAGATCAAAATCTTACTGATCCGTTCACGAAGACGCTATCACAAAAGAGCTTCGAGGGTCACCTAGAAAGAATGAGAATGAGGGATATGTCAAACTTGCTTTAGGGCAAGTGGGAGATTGTTAGGGTTATATAAATATAGTGCCCTAGAAAGCAAGTGCATTTACATATAACTTAATTTTCTTCTGTTACAACATTGTAATGAAATATTTATTATTAATAAAACAAAAGATTTTGGTTTTATTTGTATGAGCATAATATAACTAGTCATAAGATACCAAGGTTCCTTTGTAAGTAATATACATATATATGGAGATGTATGGGAAACATGTATATTATTAGGATCTAAATTAATTGATTCACAGTCGAATAATCAAGTTGGTAGCTTGATTATGGTTTAGACTGTAGTGTTATGATTTACCTCCTTGTAAGTAAGGGAGTTTACTTCAAGGAAATGATGAGTTTCAAATCATGATAGTAGTTGAGTATCAATAATGGTACTATTAAATGAATCTGGAATCGTGTATGCTTTTAAAGAATAAATTAGGTTGTTACTTTAATCTTAAAACATACACATTAGCATTCGCTTATTACGAACCATAATATTGATGAATGATGAACTCATATGTGCTTCGTTATAATTCTTGATATGATCGAAATGGATTTTTACAGGGTATCAATCCAGTGTCCACATGTTGGAATTATTAATTAAAACATGCATCAAGGAACATTTACTCAAATAAAGATTTTATAGTGATATCATCACTTCTAAATGTTTTACAGAGATTGGTGATTAAACTGGCGTCATTAGTTTGATGGACTAGCTACTCTTCAAGTCTTAACATCAAAATTAGATCTTGTGTGTTAATCACCATGTACAGTAAAACAGGAGATCTAGAAGGAAAAAATCAACATAAGGGCAAAATGGTAATTTTAACCCTTATTGTGCAGATGGCTATAATATGGTTCATAATAGAGTTTGCGATTAGACACCTATTAATAAATTGAAGCATGTTTTCTCATAATTTTAAGTAATTCAAGAGTTCAACCAATTGGCTTTAGTGGAATGACATTTGGTTAATAAATCAGAATTAATTCTAATGAGATTAAATTAATTCCGGGCTTATTGGAGCTTGAATTATTTAAGTCCAATTAGATTCCCCACTTGACTTCTAGGAAGGTTATCAATGAAAGTAAGAAAAATAAATGGAGGTTACCGGATAGAAAATTAGATAGAAAGGAGAGAAATGGACGAATTGGATTCTGGCCAACAAGACCGGAACCATTTAATTAAGAGTTAATTAAATTAGGTTTTAAACCTATAATTAAATGTTAGTAAGCTTACACTAATTAACTGCTAATTATAAGCCCAAAGGAACATTTAATATTAGGCTGGATTTTGGTTTGCTTTGATTAATCAGATTAATTAAATTGAAACAAATTTTTTAAAATAAAATGGAGGGAAAAATCGAATTCTACAATAATGTAGATTTCAGTTTTGTAGCTAAATGGACAGCAACACATTTAGCATTGAATTTCTAAATTCACATGCAGTTTTTTTTAGTATTATTTTGATTAAAGAATGAAGTGAATAAAGAGAGGTGGTTGTCCATTAATGTTTTGTGCAGCCCTCTTTGCATTCTTTTGATTAAAGAGTGAATGGTTAGTTTTAATGTAGTATAACGTACAACTTATTTGATGATGCATGGCTTTTAGCATGATTTTCTAAAATAAAAATGTGCTATCCTAACTCTCTCCACTCTCTCCCAAAACTCCATTCGGTAATGTTGTTTTATAAATGGTTTTAGTGGCTGGTTTTTAAAGCACCTTACATGAAAACATTATGATGTTAGATAATGTCCAAGTGTTGGACATGTAAGGAAAATTAATTTAGCATTTAATGCTAAATGCACATGAGTTGTCTTTCTCTCTAAGCTCTCAAAACCGTCGCATATAGCAAAAGAGAAACTATTCATTTTGTTCTCTTAGCTAGCAGTAGATACAAAAACAAATTCTTCAATTATTTTCTTCTCCTTTCCCACAAAATGATTTCGATAACCAAGTTATCCAAGGAGAATAAATGGTAGATCGGATTGGTTGAGGACACAGCAGCGAGGAGTCGAAGCTATAGAGAGGAGTTGGTAATAGTCCGATCTTATTCTTATTTTATTTATTTTCCTTATGCCGTATCATGTATGGATTAAAAGCATGTTGATTTGGTGCTTATTCTTCCACTGTGTTTTGATTTTAGAAAAAGTTTTGACATCTACCATTTAACCAAACTAAGCATGCTTTTGTTTTCGATCCAACGCGCCACTCATCCCACACTATTCTTACATATGGAAGACTAACATTTTTATTGTCTTTCATTCTTGCTTCATAACGCATGCTTATTTTCTTCATCTTCTTCACTTTTCTTCTTCTTCTCCATTCATGATACCCATCTCACCTTATGACCTTAAAGCTCGTTCACACCCTTTTTCTTGTTATTTCCATCTTGTTGGCTTCTTCATTTGTCACTAAAAGACCTCACCCTACCACCTTCATGATGATGATTGATTGATGCTTAGAAGCTAGGGTTAAGTGTGATTTGAAGATCTTAAAGCTAAAACAAGTAAGTAGCATATTGTTCTCTATGATTTGTTAAATGAATCATATATGATGATGGTTAGTGATAGATTGATGAGTTAAATGGAGTTAATCATATTCTATAATGTGAATTAAGAAATGGATGTATAAATGTCTTGTTTTTGTATATATATGATGATTAATGATTCATAAGATGGTGTAGTGATGATTTGAGATAGAATGGTCCTTGTAATGGTATAGAAAAGTGCAGAAAATTTGATAAATGAATGGATGTTTTTATGCTCTGTTTTCTTTGTATTAAGGTGGATTGCTTTAGGTGTTATAAATATGAGTTTAAATGAGTTTGGAGCTAATGAAAAAGAGTACTATGGGGTTTTGAAATGAGATGAATTAAGGTGATAGTTAAGAAATGGAATGAAAGTGATAATGGAGTAAAATATATGTGCAGAAAATTGATGATGAATTTATATGTATAAATGTTCTGTTTTGGTGTCTATAATCAATCATAGAGTATGATTTGTTTGTGATTGATATTAAGATGAAATGGTTGTAACAATGAAGAGAAAATGAAGACGAAAAACTTAGATTTAAGAGATGTGTTTAATAATACTCTTAGAAGGGAAAGGAGTAAGGAATTAGTAAACCAGAAAATGATGGTGATATGTCTTGTTATATATATGATTAATGAATCAAATGAGTAGAGCTTTGTGGATTTTAATGCAACTAATATGGTAATTGAATTAGCATGTAATGAAGTTGCATAAATGAATGTAAATACTGGAGAATTTGGTGTAAAATGATGTTAGTATATATGTGGAAATCGTAGGAATGGTTATTATCTAGGATATGCTTCTTACATTTCTGTTAGGCAGACTTATATCCGTTGGGCAGACATTCTCAGGTTTTCCAGTTTCCCAGCTCTGTTCATGTCTATTTGGAGGGACACATGTCCGCTGGGTGGACATACACTAGACATCTATATAAATGTGTAATTTTGACCCTTTAGACGGCAAAATCTCTCCTCGGAGTCTTCACAGAAGTTATAGAACTTACAGTCCTCTTCAAAAGCATACTTAAATGACTTTAATCCACCATCCACAGTGAACGTTATGCCTTTTTTCCCATATATATATATATACTTATCAATGCTTTCCTATGATGCATTTAGGCTTAAATGGAGCTTGAAATGTACTTAGTTTGATGAGGAACTAAGAGATTAAATGAGTGATGTGTTTAGGATGATGATAGAGGTTATAACTTAAGAAAACATTGTTAAACATCAAGTGTTCAAATATGAAACTTTAGAGATGTTATAAGAATGGAAGTGAACCTATGAAGGTTAATGTGATTCAAAGAAGATGAATGATGTGTATTAAG
>JANZXP010048425.1:0-11712 GCA_027576715.1 Erythroxylum flavicans | reverse complement strand
CAATACATAAGTAATATCAATATATCATGCATATATATATAGAGAACCAGACATTATAAGAAAATTTAGTTTTAGTGATGGAAATTGCCGACAGAAAATGTTAATTTTCTATAGACAAATAAATTTTGTGACAAAAATTATAGATGGAAAGAGTTGTATGAGAAATGGCCATAGGTAAAATTTCTTGATGAAATTGCAATTTTTCTCACTAAATTTTCCGACAAAATTACAATTTCTATCGTTAAAATTCCCAAAGGACTTCAAATTTTTGGCACTAATTTTCTGATGGAGTTACAATATTTATCGCTAAAATTTTCAAGAAATTATAATTTCAATAGGAATTTCTAGTGACAGATAAACAATTTTCATTGCTAAATTTACCTATAAAAATATAGCATTATGTCAGTAATTTTAAAGACGAATATTGTAATTCTATCAAAAAATTTACCAACAGTACCATTTTTCTGTCGATAATTTTAACTATGAAAACTCCATTAGCATATCTCACCACAAATTTCTCCCAAAATTTTATATTAATATTCTATTGATCTTTCTCTACATTTAATTTCTCTAGATAATATAATCTTGGTTGATAATATAATATAAAATATCTTGATTGGTAATATAATACAAAATCATAATGTATAACAGTAAGTATCTTAAAAATGTATGTTATTACTATAAATTAAGAATTCATTAAAAACATAAGAGTAGCAAAACATCTAATAAAATCTGTTTAATCTCTCAAATATTATAAATCTAAGCTATGTAGTTGGTGAAGGTAGATGAGCTGACTACTCCGATGAGGTGCGGACCCTCTCCTTCAACTCATTCACCTCATTATGGAGCTGGCCTATGTACTCCATTGATTGTTGCAACTGAGTTGTTAGCATCTCAACTGTGCTCTTAAGTTGAACGACTCTCTCATCAGATGTAGATCACCTACTAGATGCAACTATAGTGGATGTGGAGGATTGCGAATAGCATGCATTTGTAAAAGAACCTATGTTGAAAGTTCTTCCACGATTATCCCTACCACCAACTGCATCAAGATATATTTGACTCTCATCAATATTTTTAGAGTTTTGAGACTGCGATTTAACGTAAAACCTTGAACTTTCCTTTCTATTAGTTTATAGATTTTATTCTAGGTGAATAGTATTTTTGGATGAATAGTGAACCTGGGTAAACAGTATTTATACTTGAATAGGGATTTTGAGGACCCAATCCCAAAAAAAAAGATTTGAAAATACCCATAATAGGTATTAGAGTCAAATGACATTGAAACAGATTGAAAACAAGTCTAATTGGATGAATGTTGGGAATTCCATAAGTTTAGGAAAAAATTGTCCTTTTTGGAAAATAATGGGTATTAATGATTTTAAACCCATTCAAAATTTTTGAGAAACCTAATTACTAAGCATCGATCCTAATTAAAGTATCCCATGGTTAATTTGATGGTGAGACGACTGTGAAATATTTTCGGGATTTAATCTGGTTTATAGGTATAGTAATCCATGAAAGGGTGGATTGTTCTTTTTACATAAATGGAGTTAATTAATAAATTTTAAATGAATCACTTTTATTGACCAGTTACAAGACTCCATATGGTTTAAGAAACATTAAATTAGATGATAATGAGTCATTTAAGATGTTTAATACGAAAATGACGTGTAAAGCATTAAAGTTGTATAAAAAGGGAAAAGAAGACAAAATTTGGTTCATTTGAAAGGAAGATTCATGAGAACCAAAAAGAAAGAAAGAAAAGAAGAGAGAAAGACGAAGAATTTGGCCAAGGAGAAGAGGAAGAAGAGAGGTGCCATTTTTGGTGGATTAGGAGTAGAAATTGAAGAAATTTTGACCTAGGATTGGTGTTCACTAATTTCTAAGAGATTTGGAGAAAAAGTGGTAAATTTTTCTTAGTTTAAGTTGTTTATTTTGTGGATTTCATATGAAATGGAGTTATTTAAGATCAAAGGTTTTTTGCTTATTATGGAGTAGATAATAAACTTGAAAGCATGTAAAGGTTGAAAATAACAAAAGTGAATCAAGAAACCAAGGTCAGGGTTATGATGTTCATGATATGGATTTGATGTCAATGAAGTAAAGAAATGAAAAGGGATTGAATTCAAATTGGATTGATTTCATTTATATGTAATGAAGAGAAGATGTGTTAAGAAAAATGGAAGGATAGTGAAAGAGTGGTGTACTCGGCCAAGCTAGGAAATATTAGAGAAAATTTGTAATTTTTGGTTTGATGAGTTTAAATGATGTTTGGTATGGACCTTAGGTGAAATGTGTTGAAAAGTTTGAAAGAAAGTAGAATAGTATATGTGTGTGTGTGTGTGTGTGTGTGTGTGTGTGTATTAAGGACAATTCGGCCCTAAAAAGGAAAGTAATTGACAAAGTGATTTGTTGAAGTTCAATTACAAGTAAGGTGTAAATGACCCAAAATCTTAAGGTTGTTTTCATGAAAAATCAAATGGAAAAAGTTAGCGTGACCTGTTCGGCCCTATTATGATTTAAGTGAATGGGGTGATGTTTAAAAAAATAGAAAATGTTTTAAGTAAATTTTAGAGTTAGATTATAAAATGGAAATCAATGGAATAACTTATAGTAGTTAAAACTGAATTGATAATTGTAATGTTTTATTTCCTATAGTGGAAATAAATGATTAAACAACTTGTAAATTGTGTAGGTCAAAAAGAGACATTCAACACGTGAGCGTACTTAGAGATAAACGACAAAACTGTGAGTGTATCTTTAAACTAAATTTATGAAAGAAAAATGGTTTCTATTTTATCATGAAACGTATGCATATGAATAAGTTCATTGATGTTGTTACTTGAATTTGAAAGCTAATTTATAAGATTTATATATATGCTTTGAGATGGCATCGAATTGAAATTACATATGCACTACATTGGCATGATAATGGAATTTGAACATGAACTGAATTGGTATAGAAATATGGTGCACCTGTGTGCTAATTATTATTTAGCCTATGGTACATCGTTAGGTCTCCTTATACATATGATTATATCAATCAGAGTACGTCCTAATGTGCATGACAAGGTCTAAGGGGGGCATCTGTCACTAACAGTGCGTGGTGACATATCTGTCAGTATGTCCTGTGAGTAGCCCTCTACACGTATGGAGTATTTATTGTGTTAGCATTGTTACGAGTAAGCGATGCAGAATCAGCTTCATAATCACTGATTTATATGTAGTGTCAGCACCATTATAGCCAAGCAATGCAGAACCAGCTCCATAATAATCAATATATAGTGGTTAACCTAGTGCAGGTAAGCGATGCAAAACTAACTCCGTTATTACAAGTTAGTCAGGCACCAGCAATTGGTGCAGAACCAGGCCTATGACCTGACACCTAACGATACCAAATGGAAAAGAAAATTTTAAAAGACAAAGTTCATGAAACTATCGATTGCCATCTATGTTTACCTTACAAGAAAAGATGAACTTGATTGTGTTTTACATGTCCTTTGATTATATGAATTTGTTATGTCAGAATATTGGTTATTGCTTGAAAAGAAAAGGAAATTATCTTTGTTCTTTATGGAGGTTAATGTTTGTATAAACATTTTGAATGGAAACCATAACACTTATTAAGCTCGTTTAACTTACCCTTTATTTTATGTTCTTTTTTAAATTTTAACCTCCTAGGTGCACGTTCAAGGATTTCAGTAGCTAGGACTCCACCATTTAAGTAGCTACCTTCGTCATATGTGGTTATGTAGACAGTTTTGCTTGTGCATTTGTTTTACATATATTGCATAATTATGAACATCTTTTGTGTAAAGATAGATTGTAAATGTTTTCCTATGTATAGTTCATCATCTTCGTAAATATGTCTTGATCTAAGTTTTATGAAAATATGGTTATTTATAAATGTTCTTTTCTTTAACTAAATGCATGAATGTGTTTGAACCTTTGACACTGTTTCTGAATGGACTTGAAGTCCAGAAGTAGCAGTGATGCTTTGGTTAAGTGGATAGAAGTGTTTTGAATAGCTTTTTAAGAACTTAAATTTTTGGTTTTGCTAAATAACAACTGTTACGCTATCAAAACTTTTAATGAAGGTTACTTTTAAAAACTGCTACGAATACCCCTTTTTTCTTTATATTGAGTTAAAATATTTTGAAGAAAACGGAAAAGGCTTAGCTCCAAGGGAAATTTCTAGTTGGATTGGATATTGACTGGAGGGTTTTCGTCAGGTGCCAGGCAGGTGGTATGTTACAGGCAGGCTACTATAGGAAATTTGTTGAAGGATTTTCCAAAATAGCTGCTGTACTGACCAAGTTAACCAGGAAAGAGGAGAAGTTTGACTAGTCAGATGCCTTTTAGAGAAGTTTTGATGAATTAAAAGAAAGATTAACAAGCTCATGTTCTTACATTACCGATGGGAAGTGATGGCTTTATAATATGTAGTGATACTTTGAGACAGGGATTAAGGCGTGTTCTCATGCAGAATGATAAGGTTGTAGTCTATGCTTCTAAGCAATTGAAGAAACATGAGCAGAACTATCCCACTCACGATCTAAAGCTAACAACGACGGTTTTTGCATTGAGAATATAGAGGCATTACCTATATGGTGTTCCTTGTAAAATATTCATAGATCACAAGAGTCTGGAGTATTTGTTCAGTCAGAAAGAACTAAACATGGGGCATAGGAGATGGTTGAAATTAATAAAAGATTATGATTGTACGATGGAATACCCCCTGGAAAAGCTAATGTAGTAGCTGATGCCTTAAGTAGGAGACCTACCAGCTCAATAGCACAATTGAAGACAATATACCTTCCACTTCTAATGGAAATGAGATTTCTAGGAGTTAGATTAAATGTGACAGACTTAGGAGCATTGGTGGCTACATTTCATGTTCGCTGCATTTTGTTGGACTATGTTGGAGAGAAACAGAAACAAGATCCACAGTTGATGTAGTTGAAAACTAAAGTTGAGAACGAGCAGAAGAAAAAATTTATAATCTAAAAAGATGGTACTATGAAAAGGGGGCAATGATTGTGCGTACCGGATGTGGGGACCTAAAGAAAGAAATCTTAAAGGAAACTCACTCCTCAGCTTATGCTATGCATCAAGGTAGTACAAAAATGTACCATACCCTCAAGGAACATTATTGGTGGAGAGGAATGAAGAAAGAAATAGCAGAATTTGTTGCTAAATATCTAACCTGTCAATAGGTTAAAGCAAAATGTCATAAACCTGCAGGAATAAAGTAGCCCTTCCCAATCCTAGAATGGAAGTAGAAAAAGATTACTATGTACTTCGTATTAGGGCTTCTATAAAGGCAGAGGGGGCACGATACTGTATAGGTGATCATGGACAGGTTAACAAAGTCCTCACATTTCCTTTCGATAAAAAATTATTACCCCTCAAATAAATTAGCCTAGCTTAATGTGGATGAGATAAAGAGGCTCCATGGTACACCAACCTTAATTGTTTCAGATTGTAACCCTAGATTCACATCTAAATTTTATCCCAACTATAGAAAGCCTTAAGTACGTGATTAAAGTTTAGTATTGCATTTCACTCTCAAAAGGATGGTCAGCTAGAGAGAACTATTTAGAAACTTGAGGATATGCTTAGGTCCTATGTTATGGAATTCAATGAGAGCTAGGATACCCTCCTACCACTAATAGAATTTGCCTACAATAATAGTTATCAAGCTAGCATTGGCATGGCCCCTCATGGGGCGCTTTATGGAAGAAAGTGCATAACTCCAATACGTTGGGATGAGGTAGGAGAAAGAAAACCGATATGTCCCAAACTTGTGCAGGTAGCAACATAAAAAGTCCAAATTATTCGAGATAGATTAAAGATGGCCCAGGATAGATAGAAAAGCTATGCAGATAATCGCCATAGAGATCTTGTATTTGAAATTGGAGATACGGTGCTTCTTAAGATTTCTCCTTGGAAAGGCATATTGATATTTGAGAAATGCGGTAAACTAAGTTTGTGCTACATAGGATCGTATGAAGTTATGGAAGTGATTGGACCAATGGCATATCGATTGAGGTTACCAAAAAACTTACAAGAATTCACAATGTCTTCCATATGTCTATGCTTCACAAATATATGGCTGATCTATCTCATGTAATCACAGAACAACCGATGAACCTAAAAGAAGTTTTGACTTTTGAGGAAGAACCAATATAGGTCCTCGATTGTAGAGAACAAATTTTGTTTAACAAGACCATTTCGCTGGTTAAGGTACTGTGGAGGAACCACACGATAGAGGAAGCTACATGGGAGCCTGAGTGACAAATGCATACATTGTACCCTCATTTAATCCAAATAGGTACACTTAGTTAAATTTCATGGACGAAATTTTTATAAGGAGGGGTGATTATAAAACCCCAAAATTTCCCTTCTATTAGTTTATAAATTTTATTTTGGGTGAATAGTAATTTTAGATGAATAGTGAACCTGGATAAACAATATTTCCACTTGAATAAGGATTTTTAGGACCCAACCCCTAGAAAAATATTTGAACAAAATAGATATTAGAGTCAAATGACATTGAACCGAATCAAAAACAAGTCTAATCGGATGAATTTTGGGAATGTCATAAGTTTAGGACAAAAATGTCCTTTTTGGAAAATAATGGGCATTAATGATTTTAAACTCATTCAAAATTTTTGAGGCATCTAATTACTAAGTATTGATCCTAATTAAAGTATCCTATAGTCAATTTGATGGTAAGGCGACTGAGGAATATTTTCGGGATTTAGTTTGGTTTATATATAAGTGTAGTAATCCATGAAAGAGAGAATTGGTCTTTTTACATAAATGGAGTTAATTAATAAATTTTAAGTGACTCACATTTATTGACCAATTACAAGACTCCATATGGTTTAAGAAAAATTAAATTAGATGATGATGAGTCATTTAAGATGTTTAATAAGAAGATGACATGTGTAAGACAAAATTTGATTCCTTTGAAAGGAAGATTCGTGAGAACCAAAAAGAAAGGAAGAAAAGAAGAGAGAAAGAGGGAGAATTCGGACAAGGAGAAAAGGAAGAAGAGAGGTACCATTTTTGGTGGATTTGGAGTAGAAATTGAAGAAATCTTGACCTAGGATTGATGTTCACCAATTTCCTAAGAGATTGGGATAAAAAGTGGTAAGCTTTTCTTAGTTTAAGTTGTTTATTTTGTGGATTTCATATGGAATCGAGTTATTTAAGATCAAAGGTTGTTTTTGACTTATTATAGAGTAGATAACAAACTTGAAAGAATGTAATGGTTGAAAACAACAAAAGTGAATCAAGAAATCAAGGTTAGGGTTATGATGTTCATGATATGGATTTGATGTCAATGAAGTAAAATGAAAAAGGATTGAATTAGAATTAGTTTGAGTTCATTTAAGTGTAATGAAGAGAAGAAGTGTTAAGAAAAATGGAAGGATAGTGAAAGAGTGGTGTATTTGGCCAAGCTAGGAAATATTGAAAAAAATTGTAACTTTTGGTTTGATGAGTTTAAATGATGCTTAGCATGAACCTTAGGTGAAATGTGTTGAAAAGTTTGAAAGAAAGTGGAATAGTATATATATGTGTGTAGTGAGGACAATTCAGCCCTAAAGAGGAAACTAATTGATGGTATGATTTGTTAAAGTTCAATTATAGTTAAGGTTGTTTTCATGAAAAATCAAATGGAAAAAGTTAACATGACCTATTCGGCCATATTATAATTTAAACAGATGGGATGATTTTTTTTCAAAAAAGAAAACATTTTAAGTAAATTTTAGAGTTACATTCTGGAATGGAAACCAATGGAATAACTTATGCTAGTTAAAATCGAATTGATAATTGTAATGCTTTATTTCCTATAGTGGAAATAAATGATTAAACGATTTATAAATTGTGTAGGTCAAGAAGAGACACTCAACACATGAGCGTACTTGGCAATAAACGATAAAACTGTGAGTGCATCTTTAAACTGATTTTATGAATATCTATTTTATCATAAAAGTATGTTTATGAATAAGTTCATTAGTTTTCCTACTTGAATTTGAAAGCTAATTTTTATGAGATTTATATATATGCTTTGAGATGGCATCAAATTGAAATTGCATATGCACTGAATTGGCACGACAATGGAATTTGAACATAAACTGAATTAGTATAGCAATGTGGTGCACCTATGTATTAATTGTTGTTTAGCTAGTGTTACGCAATTAAGTCTCCTTAGACATATGATTATACCAATTAGAGCACGTCCTAACGTGCATGGCAGGGTCGGGGGGTAGGGGAGTCTATCACTAACGGTGGGTGGTGTTGTGTTTATTAGTATATCTTGTGAGTCACTCTCTACATGTATTGACTATATTGTGCTAGCACTATTACGGGTAAGCAATGCAGAACTAGCTCTATAACCATTAATTTATATGTAGTGTCAACACCATTATGGGTAAGCGATGCAGAACCAGTTTCATAACAATCATATATAGTGGTTAATCTAGTGCGGGTAAGCAATGCAAAATCAGCTCTGTTACTAGATGTTAGCCAGGTAACGGTAAATAGTGTAAAACCAGCCTCGTGGCCTTACACCTAACGGTACCAAATAACAAAGAAAATTTTTAAAGAAAAAGTTCATGAAACTATCGATTTCCATATCTGTTTACCTTATAAGAAAAGAGGAACTTGATTGTGTTTTACATGTGTATTGATTATATGAATTTGATATATCAAAACATTAGTTATTGCTTGAAAAGAAAAGGAATTTATCTTTGTATTGACTTCCACCATTACCCTTTTTTTCTTTATATTGAGTTAAAATATTTTGAAGAAAAGGAAAAAAGCTTAGCTCCAGGGGAATTTTCTAGTTGGATTGGATATAGACTGGAGTAAGGTGTCGAGCAGGTGGCTTAGTCATCAGGAAAGGGGCATGTCATTTAATGCTTTCTTGTATTTGTCCAATTATTATAACTGTTTATATTAATAAATGATAATATTTAACTAATATTATTTATTAAATTAATATTAAAGTATAAGTTTTACATATATTATGTTGTTTGTATTAGGTGTTGATGAAGATCACACCATTATGCTTCTTAGTATAGGTGCGTAAAAAGAGTTGACACAGTGTAGGTTTTGTACCCATAGACTTTTCTTGCATCTAAATAAAATGTTATAAGTGAACTATAATTTACAAAAGTTTTAGTAGAGTTTTCTCTATTTTTATGATATTTATCTCCAAACCTTGATATGGTTATAAGACCATTTTCTTTCACCTGGATGCATATTTACTGACTCTTAAAATTTAGTTAGAGCTTTGCTATCACCTATTAATGACTTGTCGGAATTAGGTGGAATTTTTCAAGACTGTAAGTTTCGCTTGTCGTCAAGATCTAATGTTGCTATTAGATGGATTAGGAGACAAGCTAATGCTGGTGCTCATACTCTTGCTAGGGCTGCCTTTTATTATGCTCGTCAATAAGTTTGGGATTATATCCCACCATATTTAGTCGACTTTTACCAAGATTCGTAATGGAAATTCAGTTTTCTTTTCAAAAAGAAAAGCAAAAAAAAAAATTTCTCAACAACATATTCATTCATGGCAGTAGACATTTATAAAATTATCATTCTCCATAATACATATATATTTTCATTCTATATTTCATATATCAAATTACATTGAAATTTAATTGGTAGTAATTAATACAAAAATAAAAATATAAGTGTAAAGTTTAGATACTTACAAGTTTATCTACATGTTCCTGGTGGGATTTAAATCCTTCAATGTGTACTGGTAGACTCTTAGTTCTCCCTATCTATTTTACATAATTGTTCTCTAAAGTAGAGATTAGCTCAAGTGTTACCTAGTACTACCACCAATATCTCCATATTTCTTCAGATATATAAAGAAGTGACCATTTTTGTGTATTAAGCCAATAAAGTCTCTATAACTGGATAGGCACTACTCTCCTATACATCGAAAATGACAACATCAAATTTTGAATCCTAAAAAAATGCTTTCTGAAAAAATAAAAAAACATATTAAAAGTACTTATAGACTACAATATTTATCTAATTAATGTATAAAATTAGATAAAATAAAATTCGATTTCGTATTGTTGAAAGTAAAAAAGAATTTTCTCAAACCATCTTTTGAAGTTTCTCCCATGTGGAGGCTCTAATCTAGTAAGGTCAGGTATAATTTTTGGGGTCATAGTGAAAGAGGCAATACCTAACTTTGTCTCATTTACAGACGACATAATTTTAACTTATATCGAAATTAAATACACAATAGCAAAAAACAAAATGCAGAAATTTCCAACAACCAGTAGCAAACCCAAAACCAGTAATAAGTAGAACAACACAATTTCTAACAGTAGTAGTAATGCAACAAAAGAGATTTCTGACTTAGATTGTTATAGAAAATAGCAGTAATAATTAAAATTGGAAAGGGTTATTTAAAATGTAGGGCATCGTAAAAAATCACTGCCCTCTATAATGTAGCAGGACAACGGGATCTGATCATAGGGTTAATGCCTTCTCCATCATCTTCGATGCACTCTAAAGGTTAAAGTAGAAACTGACTCTGAGAATTAATAAAAGCAGATAAAAGTAGAATAGACAAGATAAAAAGATATTTGTCTTGTTTAGAGAATATGAGAAGATGTGTAATAGTGGTAGTGAAAGAGTATAAGTGAGGGGGGTATCTTATAGTAGAAACAATGTATACGTTGGTAAAGGAGAAGGGACATTGGAGCATAATAATAGTGGCAATTAAAGGACATAAAAGATGTTATCAACTTTCATGGTGAACGATGGTAACTGAATGTTAAGTCATCAATTTGCACTTATTTTGTACTTAATTATCTTTAATGTTTTGAAATTATTATTCAAAATTAATGGAATTGTCTTATAATTGTTTGCAGATGATTTTTAACACCTTGGAGATGAAATTGAATCAAAAAGATGAAAAAGAAATGAAGAAAATCTGAAATTTCAAATTTGGCAGCAAAGTAATCACTAGACGTGGCCACGTGCAAGGAAGGGAAAGATTCTACAGATTTTGTTTCAAAGTTTAAATCCAAAATTTTCACAAACTTTAAAGATTAGACTTCTACCTTATCAAGGAGATCTACAACTTGAAGTGGGATAACGATTATCTGGAAAAGATTACAAGAAGGGAAGGAAAGAGAGAGAAAAAGACATTAAAAGAACAAAAACGTGAACAGTTACAAGTGTTACTGCTCACGGCACTGTTCATAGAGTCCTAGGAGGAGTCTTTTATTCTTTAGCTGTTGTTCTTCTGAAGGGAGAGAGACATAAGAGACTTGATTTTTGCATTGCATTGTTTTATTTTGTGTTTTGTGACAACCACTTTATGATAGTTTTTCTTTTTGCTTTTCACCATCTACCTTAGAAAGTTACATAATTTCTGCAGTATTCTCCTTTGTTTTCTACAGCTACCATCCACCTTAGGATTAGTTTCAGATTTTTTGCATGTGTTTTGCTTCACGATTACTGTTCACGAAACCACTTTAGGAGTAGTTTTTGACGTTTTGTGTAGTCTTTCTTCTTGTTTTCCAGCAGCTATAGTTAGTTTTATTTTCTGTAGTATTTTTTATTTTCGAATTTTCTAGAAAGGCTTGGGATGGAGACAATATATTTTGTTATTTCTTTTATGTTCAATTTCATTATGAGTAGCTAAATCTTTTTCTTGGT
>JANZXP010048414.1:0-11712 GCA_027576715.1 Erythroxylum flavicans | reverse complement strand
ATCTCTAGTGGTAGTTATGCCAATTGTCCCAAGATAGGTACAATATGATTGAAAACATAATCATGGTTGACTCTTTTGGCAATAACTTCATCATCCAACCTCCAAATGAAGTGATTATTGAACCCATAGATTCCTAACCCATTTTTCTATCCTTCCAAGAAAAACAAATTGGTAGCCTTTGGTGTTGATTTGAAAAAGATTGATGGAAAGAAAGTGAGAAAATAGATTGGAGGAGCATGACTTAGCTATGAGCCTACTTTATCTTTTAAGCATATCTTGATCTATATAATAGGAAACTTTTAGGATGTAATAAGAATGAAGATGAACCGATGATGGTTAATGAAAGTTCATGGAAATAACCTTATAGGGTAATTCACACGCTCACGCTTTTATGACATTCAGATAATTGGACTCCGGAAACAGGGTCCAGCAGTAGATAAAATTAGAGTGAGCTAAAATGTTAGTTGATTTGAATAGTGTAATTGTGCTAAGAAGCTTAATCATGTTAAAAATAATAATAAAACTTTATATAAAAATCTTCTAAAAGCTACAGTTTAGATATAAAGGAAGCTAAAATGACCTTAGATTTAACACGAAGAAAATTCTCTAAGAGTCTAAGGAATGAAAACTTCATAATTAAGAAAAAATAAGCTCAAAAGAACTACATTAGTGCCTTAGAGGCTTATCATTCAGTTTTGATACAAAAGTGTAAAGACTTATAGCTACAAGAAGGAGATAGGTGCTCAACTTTTCTCTTCAATGAAATCTTGACTATGAGGATTATTAATAAGATTAGTTGTCTTGGTTATGACTTTAATGTGAGAGTTTGGGGATAGATGAACATTAAGGATCTAGTTTTTAAATACTTCAAAGAGTTCCTGGGTACTAGCTTAGCCTAACTCATCAATCCGACTCCTAAACTCTTAGTGGGTGTCAAATCCAATAAATAATAAAAACCAAAATTTAAAAATACATTAGTAAAATGACATACGTAGAGATTTGGACTATGTTATTCTTTTTATCAAACAAAAAATAAAAATAAAATGGAGGGTTTGATATAGGAAAATAAAATGAAAATACTACTAAAAAAAAGATATGCGATAAAATAATGAGAAAATTCAATATACCAAAATAACTTATCAAAGGAGTAGTTTCCATTCATCTTTACAGTTAATCAATAATGCAAAAATAAATTCTCCTACACTTAAATAAATTTGTTATAGTTATTGATATGACTTAATAACCAATCTCTCCTAACCATTTTGATAACTAATATTCGATCATTACTATTTCTGTTACTAATGAATAATCCTAGGAATATTCATAGGATTGTACCTAGCAGTACTATTATAATTTAGAGAGACCCAATTCTAACCAATAATCTTAAGATGCTTCATTCATTTAAATCAGATTATCTATCTCCATCAATATTAGTCGAATGCTTTTACTGAATCGACTAGCCAAAAATCATAGTTTTGATTTTCCAACAATACTTGAAAATATTGTTGTTATATGTTCCTTCAAAGGGGGGGGGGGATGAGGGGACAACATTTTGTTTTAAAAAGAAAAGAATAAGAGGGGAAGCTAATAATGGAAGTTGGTAATCCCTTTTCTAAAAGTTAGAGTCTTAAACTCAAACCGAAACTAACAATACTAAAACATATGTTAAAATTCATATGCCCTCGAGTGCTTAAGCCTTATGACTTTTTATATGTTATACACTTTGAGCTCTCTTTTCTTCTCTCCATTGAACTTTTCCTTCCAATTAGTGATCAATCAAGCTCCAAATCATAAAAAACATAAAGAAGACATAATATTCATTTAGAAGAGCACAATTCCTCTAAACACTAAAGGAATTAAAATTAAAACCATATATAATTTGAGCATTATCAAATTTTCCACACAACAAACCATTGCTTGTCCTTAAGAAATAAGAATGGTAAAGTAAAAAAAGAACAAGTGACAATGCATTATAAGAAATAAATGTAGTTAATACTTAAGCAACACAAAACATCATAATCAAGCTTCATAAGAAACTAGAAGAACAATTAACATAATGTTCATTTAAAAATAGAGGCAAAAGATTTGGTGAATTAACTTAAAGAATTTAACTCATATCGCTTAAGTGTTTAGGGGGTTCAAGTGTTTCACTTGTACTCTTCTTATGAGAATGAACTACCATAAGCTTGTAAAATACATCAAATCCTACTTATATTATATGTATGAACAAATCAAGAGGAATTTAGTCACGGGTTGTAATAAAGTTGGGGTCATGGTGAGAATTTTTATTTCTTTCTTTTAGTAGATAGAAACATATGATGATCAAGTCCATACCCATTATTAATTTTCCCCATCAATCCTACTTACTACTAAATACACCAATATGATGTATAAAGTAAACCCCTACACCTATTCTAACCACTCTCTTGAAAACCACTAATTAAGAAATTCAAATACTTTACCAATCCTAAGATTATATATACGTATAATTAGGACTTGGTTGTTTTTTGTGGGTTATAAATATTGAAAGAAAAAGGGAGTAATTAAGGCTCGAAAAGGGCTTATTAGCATCAATGCATTTTGTAAGCTAAAAAAATAAAGAAGACCTTAATCATTTTTCTTGTACACATATATCAATGTAATCTTGATATACCACACTACAATAAAAATAAAGATTACTATAGATTTTGCAATCTGTTGGCTCAAAATCTCAATGGGTTATATTGAAATTATCAATTCGCTGCACTTCCCTTTCAAAATCAATCATCACAATAAACTATCACTAACATCTCAAGTTAACTTATAATTAATATGTGTCACTCTCATGCTTAATTAATTTATTACTACAGCATGCATTACAAAACAAAGTTTTAAAACATAAAAAAAAGAAATAAACATACATACAAACCAAAAAGAAAATAAACAAAACAAAGAGATGCAAAATGAAAATTAATTTTTTGAAATTCTAAAACACTCTCCCCTACACCTAAACCTATCATTTCCCTTAAAGAATAAGAGAATTATGGGTAGATAGAATACTCTCGTTCGGGGTAAGATGATGAAATGGAGAATTATTGATATGTAATTAATTGATTATCAATCTATTCCATAGCAGTTAGTGATTATTGCTAAGAAAATTCTTATGATACTCACTTTAGTTCATATTTGATTTTAGGCATAATTTAAATGTGAAGAAGATAAAGTGAGTCGAAAGCATTATAATTGATCCATTTTCTAAAGGATCACAGTCACTTGTGTTTATGTGAAAAGAAGAAGAATAATAGAGCAGCAAGAAGGCAAGAAATGCCAAGAAAGAGGAGATATATGTTGAAAATACAAAGAAGATTAAGGCATGAGATGTTCACGACCATGCATGAGGTTGCTTGGGCGTGAGACACTCTCTCACGCCCATGCAACGCTAGCACGTCATAATGTTATGCAAAATAAACTAGACCTACTACTATAGTAGTGATGAGTCTAAGTATATCCTACAGATAGTGTTCGGTTAGCTTTTGAATGAAAATAACTGGTGCTAAGATTATGAGGAGGGTTTGTTTGGTTTGAAATAAGAAAATAAAAATAAAACTAAACTAATGAAAACAAATTAAAGAAATCATCTAAAAATGATGGAAGTGATGAATTCATTGGGAGTCTGGTTCTTTGGTTCAATCTTGGCCTACAACCAAATTAAAAATAGTTAATTAAATTATTGTTCATTTACCTCTCTTTAAACTATTATTCATAGATTAACTACAAGCTCTGTTAATCTTGATTTTCCCTTAGTTTATGTTTAATTAAGATATGATCGTTAATTAAACTTAGCCACTGAATAACCTAGGATATGATCTGTTGATTTAATTGGACAACCACATTACGAATTGGGAAGACAGACCAATCTAAGCAACAACTACATATGCTCTGGTCATTTAACCTAGGTTATGTTATCCCAAGCCATTACTTGCTACAAATGAATCTCAAAATAATAATTATGAATTACACTGAAATTCTAGTAATAGATTCTGTCATAAAAATGATAAGTGTGAATTTCATTGTGTTTTAGGGCTTAGTTTGATATGTATTTAACTGTTAATTCAATTGTTTAGTATGTGCTTAGGTTAGAATTATGTAGTTTGCTAATTATTTATGTTTGAAGTCTTCTATGGGTTAGTATAAGTCTTCAAGCTTAATTATTATGTTTTTAAGGTACCTTGATGTGTTTGTTAGTGTTTCAGGGTCAACATTGAAGAAAGGAGAAGTTTCATAGACACTAGGGCTGAAACAACGACCCACGATCATGCTAAAATAGGCCACAATCATGACTGAAGCACCAAAGTCAGTCCACGATCGTGGCCCATATGCCACGATCATGACAGAAGCCCAAGATATGGTCTGATTGTGGTCTGCATGCCAAGTAGATGCACAAACAGTCAAAAACATAGAAACAAAAGGTATTTAAAGAATAAGATAAAGAAGTGGAAGGAGCTTTTGCATCAATCACTTCCAAAAAACTGTTGGGCCCGAAAATTTTTAAAATTTTTTAAGGTCTTAATAGATTTATTATTTTGGAGCAACTAGCATGCCAATGTTAGGAGGATTTATTGCTTGATTGATGGAATTAAAGTATAAATGTAGTAAGAATGCATAAAGGGCAATCTTGGTAGATCACTTAAGTCTAAAGGTTATAAGGCATAAGTAGAAGGGCATAAGTGTCATCTTACAATAATTAAGAGTGTAAGTTAGAAGAAGTAATTGTTATCTTGTGTGAGAAGAGAGTGTTGTGGAAGAGAGGAAGAAGAAGAGAAAAAGAGAAAAGCTAGGGTTTGTGGAAATCTTGAAGAGTTTGAAGAATATGGAGCTAAATCAAGTAAGTATAAGCTTTACCTCTTCTTCGTTGATGAATGGAGTAATGTTTTAATCTTGTAGGGTTAATGATCAAAGATAGATTTTGATGTATTTGTTAATGATATTATGTTGAAATGAGCTTGGAAATGAAGTAGAAGAGGTGGTTTAGGGTTAAGATGGGTTATATTTGAAAGATGGGGAGTATATAGATGAAGAATGTCAAAAAATGTCTTCGGAATGAGTTTCTGGAGAAGTTTGCCACGGTGAACTTCTGTCTTCGCCGCGGCGAACTTCAACAACTTTGCCGCGGCGAAATCCATTTTTCTGCACAGACATGTTTTGGTATTTTGGGCGTAACTTTTTGTGTAGTTGTCCAAATGAAGTGATTTTTTATTTTTAGTAAACTAGAGACATAGGGATATGAGTTTTGTGAAGAAATGAAGTTGAAATTAAGTTTTTAAGGATCTAAATGTTTGAATGGAAATGGAACATAGAATGCTGTGCTAGTATTGGAACAAACCAAAATGTTTGTAGTCTAACTTTTGATTACTGAACCAAATTGAATAACTTTGGTGTCGTTAAAAACATGAGATAATGGGGGACATTTTTCTAGAAGAAAGTATTAGCTAATTTCTTCTTTTACCGGATCATAACGATCATGGAAAACTAGACCCGAAAGTCTAGGTTTAAAAGGATTATAGTTTAATTTTAGCTTCTTGATTTTTGAAGTCTTATGAATTTCCTTTGAATGTTGTTTGAATAAGAACTTGGTTTGTTATAGGAAACCAAGCAAGAGGAAAGACAATATTGACCTTGGATTGTCAAGAAAAATTAGGTCGGTAATTTGTTTATAGTTATTGTGTGATTGGGCAAATTCTTGCCTATATGTGTGTACGTACAACTTGCTTGATAATGAATTATGTGATTGTTAAAAATGTGTGTTATTTATGAATCTTGATCAAGTTATGCCATTGAAACATGTCATGGCATTTTGTTTGAATGAAAAGATAGAAAAGCATAAAATTATGAGCTTATGATCAAATGAATATGTGCTTTTATTTGGGTGAGAGTGGAACCATTCTATTCGTCACGTGCACGTTGACAAGAGCCTTCTCCTGGCGGCCCGCTTATGGCATATGAGCTCTGAAAAAGGACTTGTTCTATTCATGATGTAAACTTCAGTTCCTCCATTCTGATTCCATGGAACCCTCGAGCCATTTGTTTGTGCATTGCATCTTTGAATTGTCAAGTATGATGCATTTGAATGTTATGTGTTATGCATTAACCTGCTTAATTGAGTTCTTGAACTTTTTGGTCAATGATCAAATTGCTAGAATAGATTTGAGAATACTTGAATTGCTAAGTACATATACCTATATATGCTTGAATTTATGCTAGTTACCGATGGCTATAAATATATTAGCCACGGAGCCATGTAGCTCAACCCATTATTTTCCCTCCTCAGGTGCGGAACAAGACGAGAATTGATCCTTACAAGGCATGGAAAACTCCACGATAGTTAGAGACTTTTGTACTAAGTTAGTGACTATTTTGGATAGCTTTATAGGCATATCAACATTGAGCATCACTTTGTATTTTGAATTAAGCTTTGATATGTATGATGTCTTGTAAGTAAAGTTTGTTCGAATTTTTGGATTAGTAATGAAATGAAGAATTGAAGTTTCTTATGTATGATTATGTTTAGCTTGTGATTAAGCTTGGATGGTCAGATTTGAATGTATGTGTTTGTCTTGGATGTTTGAACATTTCCGAAGGCGACTTTGTCTCGGGGAAGAATGACTTCCGTCGCGGTGAACTTTTCCCGAAAGGTCCATGGAGATAACTCCATGGGTTTGCCACGGCGTACCTGTATTTTGCTGCGACAAACTCTTCTTTGCTACCACACTGAGATTTATTATGATTGCAATACTTTACACCTTTCTTTCACATCACCCTCACGCGACGGTCCGAATGGTTATATTTGGAGGATGTTTATTACATGCCAATGATTGTAAGGAACATGATTTCTGTTTTTCGTTTAATAAAGTCTAGTTATTCCTTATATTTTGAAAATGTTGTTTCAATATATGAGGATAAGGATTTTATTTGTAATGCAACAATTAAACAGGGATTGTTCTTTATAGAACCTATGAGAGGCTCACTAAACACCATAGAATTGATAAAACCAAGACAATCTAATGTCTCTAGCATTAATTCAAAATATCTGTGGCACTTAAGAATGGGTAATATCAATCAAAAAAAACTTAATAGGCTAGTGAAGAATGGGATCATTATGGGCTTAGATAATGATCCATTAGCCATCTGTGAATCTTGTATTGAAGGAAAAATGACTAAACCCTCATTTCCTTTTAAAGGAAACAGATCTGAATCTACGTTGGACCTAGTACATACAGATGTATGTTAGCCCATGAGCGCACAAGCTAGAGGAGGTTATGAATACTTCATAACCTTTACAGCTAATTACTCATGACATGGTTATTTATATTTGATGCATAAAAGAGTGAATCCTTTGAAAAGTTTAAAGAATTCAAAGCCGAAGTTGAGAAGTAGCTTGGCAAGCCATTAAAACAACTTCGATCAGATCGAGGTGGTGAGTACTTATCTGGAGAGTTCCAAGAATATTTAATTGACAATGGAATTGTTTCCAACTTGTCAGCTCCTGGAACACTTCAATAGAATGGTTTAGCTGAGAAGAGGAATAGGACTCCATTGGAAATGGTAAGATCGATGATGTCCTATGCTAGCCGTCCAGAATCATTTTGGGGATATACCATACAAACAACAACATATCTTCTCAACTTTGTTCCATCCAAATCGGTGCCTAAAACACCTTGGGAGTTATAGATTGGTCGAAGGCCTTCATTGTAGCACTTGAGGACTTGGGGCTACCCAGCCCATGTTCTAAGGCCTGAATCCATAAAGATGGAACCAAGTTCAGAAGTATGTTTGTTTGTAGGGTATCTTATTGGTACTCGAGGGTACTATTTTTACAGTCCTCAAGATAGGAAGGTATTTGTGTCGACAAATGTGACCTTCCTAGAGGAAGAATTTATGAGAAATCACAAAGGAAGAAGTGAAGTAGTACTAAAGGATTTATCTATTTCATCCAATTCAAGAGTTGATATGGATATAACAGAACAAGATGTCAAAATGGATTCAAGAGTTGAATCTAAAGTGCAACCTGAACATCAAGTAGTGCCTAGACATAGTGGGATGATTGTGAGAAAACCAGATAGGTATCTAGGTCTTGGAGAAGGCTTAATTTCCATTTTAGACTAAGAAAAATCGGATCATATTATGTATACTTAGGCTATTAATGATATTGATGCAGAAAAATGGCTCAAGGCGATGGAATCGGAAATAGATTCCATGTACACTAATGAAGTCTAGATCCTTGTAGATCTACCACCAAGTATAAAACCCATAGGGTATAGATGGATCAACAAAAGGAAAAGAGGAACAGATGGAAAGGTAGAGACCTTTAAAGCTAGATTGGTAGCTAAAGGCTATACTCAAAAGGAGGGTATAGACTATGAGGAGACTTTTTCTCCAGTTGCCATGCTTAAGTCTAGTAGAATTCTTTTAGCCATAGCAGCCTATTTCGATTATGAAATATGGAAAATGGACATCAAGACCATATTTCTTAATGGGAATCTTGAGGAGACCATTTATATAGCCCAACCAGAAGGATTCATTAAGCCAGGTAATGAGCATAAGATATGCAAATTGCAGAGGTCTATTTATGGGCTTAAGCAAGCATCTAGGTCTTGGAACATTAGGTTTGATAAGTTTATCAAAACTTATGGGTTCATACAAAACTAAGATGAGCCTTGTGTCTATAAAAGGATATAAGACGACAAGGTTATTTTCCTAATCCTGTATGTTGATGACCTTTTGCTCATTGGGAATGATGTAGGAATGCTATCTAAGATTAAAGGATGACTAAATGAACAGTTCTCAATAAAGGATTTAGAAGAGGCTAGCCATGTTCTAGGAATCAAACTTATAAGGGATCATAAGAACAAACTGATAGCCTTGTCTCAAATAACTTACATTAAGAACATGCTCAATAAGTTTGCCATGCTAGATTCCAAGAGGGGTTTCACACCTACTAAACATGGAATCAAACTTTCAAAGGAGCAAGCACCTAAGACCCAAGAGGAGGTCGAACGTATGTATAACTTTACACTAAACCGGATATTTGTTACGCAATGGGACTGATAAGTAGATTCCAGTCCAATCCAGGAATGGAGCATTAAACTGCGGTTAAGTGCATACTGAAGTATCTTTATAGGACGAAGAACTTAATGCTTGTTTACTCTGGAAGTAATCTTATTCCGATAGGATATACATATTCTGATTTCCAATCAGATGTTGATTCAAGGAAATCAACTTCTGGATCTATATTTGTTTTAGGAGGCAGAGCTATAGTCTGGAGGAGTATTAAGCAATCTTATGTTGCTGATTCAACTATGGAGGCTGAGTATGTTGCTGCTTGTGAAGCAGTAAAAGAAGCAGTCTGGCTCCGTAAGTTCCTAAATGATTTAGAGGTAGTTCCTAAGGCAGAAAAGGCCATTACCCTTTATTGTGATAATAGTGGGGCAGTGGCTAATTCTAAAGAACCTCAGAACCATAAAGCTGCCAGACATATTGAGAGAAAGTATCATCTCATAAGGGAGATAATACAACGTGGTAAGGTGAATGTGGTAAAGATTCCTACAGAGCAAAACCTTGCTGATCCATTTACGAAGACGTTGTCTCAAAAGAGTTTTGAAGGTCACTTAGCAGGGATGGGAATCAGGGATATGTCAAATTTTCTTTAGGACAAGTGGGAGATTGTTGGAGTTATGTAAATATAGTTCCATGGAAAGCAAGTGTATTTACTTATAACTTAATTTTTTTAGTTACTTTTTTTATGAAAATATTTATTATTAATAAAAACAAAAGAGTTTGGTTTTATATGTATGAGCATAATAAAACTAGTCATAAGGTACCAAGATTCTTTTGTAAGTATTATACATATACATAGAGATATATAGGAAACATGTATATTATTAGAATCTAAAATAATTGATTCACTGTTGAATAATCAAGTTGGTCGCTTGATTATAGTTTAGACTGTAGTGTTGTAATTTATCTCCATGTAAGTAAAACATGTTACTTCAAGGGAATGACGAGTTTCATATCATGATAGTAGTTGACTATCGATAATAGAACTATTAAATAAACCTAGAATCACATATGCTTTAAAGAATAAAGTAAGCCGTTACTTTAATCTTAAAACATACAACTAAGCATTCATTTTTTATGGACCACAATCTTGATGAATGGTGAACTCATATGTGTTTCATTATAATTCTTGATATGATCGAAATGGAATTTTAAATAGTATCAATCTAGTGTCTGCATGTTGGAATTATTAATTAAAACATGTATTAGGAAACATTCACTCAAATAAAGAGTTTATAGTGATATCATCACTTCTAGATGCTTTATAGAGATTGGTGATTAAACTGGCACCAGTAGTTTGATAGACTAGCTACCCATCAAGTCTTAACACCAAGATGAGATCTTGTGTTTTAATCACCATATAAAGTAAGACGAGAGATCTAGAAGGAAAAACCAACATAAGGGCAAAACGGTAATTTTACCCTTTATTGTGCGGATGGCTGTAAGAAGGTTCTAAATAGGGTTTACAATTGGACATAAAATATGTGTTCTCATAATATTTAATAGTTCAAGAGTTCAACTAATTATCTTTAGTGGAATGACATTTAGTTAATAAGCTAGAATTAATACTAATGAGATTAAATTAATTCTATGCTTATTGGAGCTTGAATTATTAAAGTCCAATAAGATTCCTCACTTGGCTTCAAGCCATTAAAACAACGTTGATCGAATCGAGGTGGTGAGTACTTATCTGGAGAGTTCGAGCAATATTTAATTGACAATGGAATTGTTTCCAATTTGTCAGCTCCTCAAACACCTCAATAGAATGGTGTAACTGAGAGGATAAATAAGACTCTATTTGAAAGGGTAAGATCAATGATGTCCTACGTAACCTTCCAGAATCGTTCTAAGGATATGCCATACAAACAGCAACATATCTTCTTAACTTTACTCCATCCAAATCGGTGCCTAAAACACCTAGGGAGTTTTGGACTGGCTGAGTACCTTCATTGAGGCACTTAAGGACTTGAGGCTGCCTAGCCCATATTCTAAAATCTAAATTCACAAATATGGAACCAAGGTCAAAAGTATGTTTGTTTGTAGGATATCCTACGGGAACTCGAGCGCACTATTTTTATAGTCCTCAGGATAGGAAGGTATTTGTATCGATAATACGACCTTTTTAGAGGAAGAGTTTGTGAGAAATCACAAAGGAAGAAGTTAAGGAGTACTAAAGGAGTTATCTATTTCACCCAAACTAAGAGTTAATGTGGATATATCAAAACAAGATGTCGAAATAGATTCAAGAGTTGAATCGGAAGTGCAACATAAACATCAAGTTGTGCCTAGACATAGTGGGAGGGTTGTGAGAGAGTCGGATAGGTATCTAGGTCTAAGAGAAGGCTTAATTGCCATCTTAGACCAAGAAGAAATGGATCCCATTACATGTACTCAGTCTATTAATGAAGTTGATGTGGAAAAATGGCTGAAGGCAATGGAACCGAAAATAGATTCCATATATACTAATAAAGTTTAGGTCCTTGTAGATCTACCATCAGGTATAAAAGCCATAGGGTGTAAATGGATCTGCAAAAGGAAAAGAGGATCGGATGGAAAGGTAGAGACCTTTAAAGCTAGATTGGTAGCTAAAGGCTATACTCAAAAAGAGGGTATAGACTA
>JANZXP010048363.1:0-11716 GCA_027576715.1 Erythroxylum flavicans | reverse complement strand
TCATGTGCAAAAATCGCATTTTCACAAATGCATGAGCATGAGATATGTCTGTCCTAACTTCTCTAATTGGTCTCCTCATAGACCCGTTTCCCTGATCCGACCCGTTATGTGGGAACGGGATGTTACAAGAACTTTTATACAAGTTCTCTCGGATTCATATTGAGGGTTATAGATTTGTGAGGAAATAGTGGGAGTCATAATGCGAGTTAGTAAATTCCTAATTAACACGCATTTACGTACAGTTTAACATCTTTTCTCTCTTTGACATTAGGTTACAAGAATCGACACCATGGCCATTAGTGTGAACCTACGCTACTTATAGAAGCCAATAAGTTGACTTAACCCAACTTCCTAGACCGGCTTAGGAACCTGAGAATAATTCTCAAGACAAAAAAACTAGGCTACGTCTTAGAAGAACCACTTCCCAATCTCCCTGCTGCTGATGTTTTTGATAGTGATCAGAAGGTATACACAAAGCATCTCGATGATAATGAGATGGCTACCTGCATAATGTCGATCACTATGTCATCATAATTGTAAAAATAATATGAGGGTATGGATGCTCATACCATAGTCTATCATTTAAGGGAGTTATTTGATGAGCAAGCTAGGTTCGAAAGGTTCGAGACCTCGAGGTTGTTCTTTCGCTCCAAGATCGCTAAGGGGACATCTCCAATGCAATATGTACTGAAGATGAATGGCTATATTAAGAGGTTGGTCTCCTTAGGTTTCCTAATAGATCATAAATTAAGTATAGACCTAATTCTAACGGGTTTGACTAATAGTTATTCATATTTTGTCTTAACTATAGGATGAACCAGATATCCACCACAATTCTTGAATTGATCAACTTGCTCAAAATAGTTAAGCCATCTATCAAGAAGGACATTAAGGTTGTGATGCTGGTGGACTCTTTTGGCTCAAGAAGGAAGAACCAAAAGAAGAAGAAGTCCACAAGGCCCAAGGGAAGTGTGGCCAAGAAGAAAGCTAAGGAGGTTACCCCTAAGGGAACATGCTTCCACTATGGCAAGGATGGCCATTAGAAGAGGAACTGTAAGGTCTATCAGGAGTCACTGAAGTAGAAGAAGGCGTTAGATGCCCCATCTACTTCAGGTATGTTTTTTATTGATATTAATACTGTTTCTAATAATAACATATGGGTATTAGATACCAATTGTCACTCAAACATACCTATTAATATGCAGGGCCTCAGGAATAATAGACAATTCAATAAGTAAGAGTCAGACCTATGCGTGGGCAATGGAGCAAGATTTGCTGCATTAGGCATAGGAACTTATGTATTAACACTCCCTAGTGGGCTTGTAATAGAATTGGATGATTGTTTTTATGTACCTGTAGTGACTAAGAATATTATTTCAGTTTCTAGTCTTAATAAAGCTAGTTTGCATTTAAATTTTAGTAATAATAGTTGTTTTATTAGTTTGAATGGAATGCTTTATGCTATGGGTACATTATGCAATGGGATATAAGTATTAGATATGTCTAATCCAGTTTAAATATCAACAACAATAAAAGACAAAAATGAGATAATGTGAAATCATCGTACTTATGGCATTGTCGCCTTGGCCATATAAGTGAGAGACGCATAACTAAACTACAAATGTATGGTAGTTTAGGGTCATTTGATTTTGACTTATATAACACATGTAAATCTTACTTATTAGACAAGATGACAAAGTTATCCTTTAAAGGAAAAGGTGAATGAACTACTACGCTATTGGACTTAACACATTTAGATGTGTATGGTCTGATGTATGAACATGAAAAAGGTGGTTTCATATACTTCATTACCTTTATTGATGATTATTCATGATATAGGTATGTGTATCTTATGAGATACAAATATGAAGTTTTTGAAAAGTTTAAAGAATTCAGAAATGAAGTAAAGAAACAGCTGGGAGAAGTATTGAAACACTTCAATTGGATTGAGGTGATGAATATTTAAGCCAAGAGTTTCTAAATTATCTCAAAGACAATGGGATAGTATCCTAGTGGACTGCACCTTACATGCTGTAACACAACGATATGGCAGAAAAGAGAAACTGAACCATGTTGTACATGGTGAGGTCAATGATGGGCTTAGCAAATCTGCCAAAATCCTTTTGGGGATATGCACTCGAGTCTGTTGTTTATATGTTAAATAGAGTTCCTTCAAATTCAGTTGATGTTACTCCATATGAGATGTGGACTAACAAGAAACAATATCTTTCTCACATGAAAGTTTGGGGTTGTCGGGCTTATGTGAGGCGAATTTAGTCAGATAAGCTAGAAGCTAAATCTGACAAGTGATTTTTTGTAAGATATCTTCAAGAAACGATAGGATATCGTTCTACAATATTTTAGAAAAAAAAGGGTTTTGTTTTAAAGCATGCTGTCTTTTTAGAGAAAGAGTTTCTTCTAAAAGAAGACAGTGGGAGCAAAATTAAATTTATGGAAGTTTAAGATGCTCAAACAGACACAGATCAACTACCTAAACTGAATACTTTGTTTATAATGATGAAACAATGGTTTAACCTTCTGACACACAAGAAGTTCATAGGTTAAATAGGACACGCCATGTTCAAGAAAGATATGGATTTCTCATAAGTGAACATAACGATGTATTACTTATAGAAGAAGATGAGTCTACTACATATTATGAAGATTTTTTTTGAAAAGACCTATGAAGAAGTTCTAAAGAGTTTAGAATATGACAAATGGCTTCAAGCCATGAAATCCGAAATGGATTCCATGTATAAAAACCAAGTATGGACTTTGGTTGACCCACTCAAAGGCATAAAACCCATAGGATGCAAATGTGCTTTCAAGAAGAAAACTGACATGGAGGGTAATCTAGTTACTTGTAAAGCTAGGCTTATAGTTAAAGGTTATTGTCAAAGACAAGGAGTTAACTATGACTAAACATTTAGCCCGTTAACCATGCTTAAACCCATTAGGATACTCCTAGTCATTGCGGCTCATTATGATGATGAGATATGGCAAATGGATATGAAATAACTTTCTTTAATGGAAGCCTAATTGAGGATGTGTACATGACACAACCATATGGTTTCATATCCAAAGGTGGAGAAAAGGTATGCTTGCTTCAAAAGTCCACTTATAGATTAAAGCAAGCATCCAAGAGTTGTAATATTCGATTTCATGAGAAAATCAAAGAGTTTGGTTTCTCAAAAAATCTAGATGAACCTTGTGTGTATAAGAAGGTCAGTAGGAGTGCAATCATATTCCTTGTGTTATATGTAGATGATATACTACTAATAGGAAACAATGTCTCAGCTTTACAGTTAGTCAAGATTTGGTTGTCTAAGAATTTCTCCATAATAGACCTTGGAGAAGCTATTTATATTTTGGGATAAGAATCTATAAAGTAGAACCAAGAAGTTGTTTGATCTTTCTCGGACTATATACATAGACGAGATGCTAAAGACGTTTAGCATGGAGTAGTCCAAGAGAGGTTATCATCCTATGAAGTATAGGATTACACTTTCAAAATCTACGTGTCTAAAGACACAAGATGAGATGACTCGTATGAATTTGATCCCTTATACTTCATCTGTAGGATTAATTATATATGTTATATTATGTAAGAGATCTAATGTATCATATGGTTTAAGTGTTACAAGCAAATACCGATCAGATCCTAGTGAGGGTCATTGGATGGTTGTCAAAAATATTCTTAAGTACTTGAGAAGAACTAAGGATGTATTCTTGCTATATAAAGAAGGAGATCTTGTTGTAAGCAGGTATACAGATGCTAGTTTCCAATTCGACAGGAATGACTCCAGATCCTAATCAGGGTATATTTTCACACTGAACAGTATAACAGTCAGATGGAAGAGTTCTAAATAAAAGACAATTGTAGATTCTATAACCCAAATAGAGTAAATTGTCACTTTAGAAGCAACAAAGTAAGCAGTTTGGATCAAGAAGTTCATTATGAAACTTGGAGTGGTTCCTAGCATTGTTGACCTAGTACAGTTGCATTGTGATAACAATGGTGCCATAGAGTAAGCAAAGGAACCAAGGTCTCATTAGAAATCCAAACATGTACTCAGGCGATACCATTTGATTAGAGAAATCATTGGTGGAAATGATGTTAAGATAGAGAGAGTTTCCACTGATCAGAATATTGTTGATCCTTTGACAAAAGAGATATGATTCTCATGTACTTGCCTATGATATTAGATATAAAGGTGATTGGCTTTAGTGCAAGTGGGAGGTTGTTAGAGAAGTACTCTGAAGGTAATCACCTTTAGCACTTATTGTACAAATATTTATGATTAATAAAATACATCTTCTTAATTTGATGTTCATGCTCTTTATGAATTGATGATGAGCTTAAATTGAATTAATAAGGTCCTTAATACATTACATAGCTTGAAGGAATTCATGATGAGATCATGATAATGAGATTCCTATCATGTGTAATTATGTTAGTATCTAAATTATCTCTATTCATAGGATTAATAAGAAGGGACATTATTAATCCAGCTAGACTAGCACATTTTGTACTTCTTGATTGGATCAAGTAGTGGATCTCATAAGCTGTAAGCATAAGTCGTTTAGAGTTAACATATAGATGCTTACTAAGAGTAGTAAGTAGATTAGATTACCTGGCACGAGACAATCATATGGATAATCTATTCTAGTTAATAATAGTCTCATCATAGCAATGGTGCAAATGTCCTTAAACTTGGGGTGCTCAAGGATATCTTAAATACTGATCCTATACTTTGACTCCATTCCTTATTGTCTCTTAGAGGTTGCTCATAGGGTGGTGATTGGGTACAACTTGAGGTATTCGAAGGTAATTAAGTAGCTAATAAAGTATTCACCACTACTAAAAGATGGAGATGATACCCATGGCCTCTTGTCGGGGTCATTACTTGGGAATCTTTGGTGAGAGTGGAAAAGTCATAAAGATAGTCTTCATTGACAAATCCAGTTAAGTAATGAGCCCTAGGGATAAGAACTAACATCTTTTGGGCTAGATGTGATGTAGTCAATGTAGTAAGAGTTGACATTTTAACCAGGCTCTAAACCAAAAGGAGTATAGATGGTGAAAGGACAAATTGCACGGGAACATTGTCTATAAAGTAGTCAAACCACTAACTTTCTGATCAATTGGGGGTCATATGTGTTGCTAGATACCGCTCATGACTTGCTTGAATTAAGTGTTAATTCAAGTGGCCAACATAAACGAGAACCTAATGGGTCACACGTATTGGAGATGTGAAGAATGAGTAAAATGGGATTGGATAGTGATCCAAGATATGGGAGAATGTTTCAGGATTGTGTCGCGATATGATCGTGGTAAGAAATATAAAGAAAGCAAGTGTTGCATAGTTGTCAACCTAGAAAATTTCCAGCTTTCCAGCAAACATTTCAAGCCAAGTTAAATGGAATTCATGGCCATTAATTCCCATTATTCCTCCATTCATGATGGGGATTGGAGGAGGCCAAAAGTTAGTAAAAATGCACTCATTTTTGTGCATAGTATTATAGCAAAACTAGTGAGAAATATGTCGAGTTTATCTTACACACACTTATTCTCTAAATTATTCTCTCAAAAACATAGTGCAATAAGCTAGCACTTTGTCTATGTTCTAACCATTCTTCCTAAAAGGTTTCAGACTTTGCTTGTTATGTGGATATCATTAGAGACGTCCTCCTTTGGTCGTTGTGGTTTACGACAACTCGAAGAGGTGAAGACAACGAAGAATGAAGGAGTTAGTAAAGTACACATCTTAAGTTCATTTTTTACTACATCTAATGACAAATGTTTGATTATGTATTTTCTAGGTTTCATTTTATTTTTCGCTATGTATGTTCTGATTTGTGAGGCATAATCGAAACCCTACATTCACTTAAGTTGCTCCACTCTGACATTTTTATATGAGTAAAACAACCATCCACTAGTGGATTTCAATATATGATTACTTCTATTGATGATTATTCAAGGTATGTATGGGTTAACATTGTGAAAGAAAAGTCTGAGGAATTAATCAAATTTAAGGAGTTCAAAGAAATAGTGGAAAAAGACTTAGAGAGAGGAATTTTATGCCTCTGCACAGATAATAAGAAAGATTACACATCTAAAGATTTTTCCAACTACCTATGAGAAAATAGAATTCTTAGGCAGTTTAGTTGTCTAAGCACCGTACAGATAATGTGATTGGTAAAAAGGAAAAATCATCACTTGGCAGAAATATACAGAAGTATGCTATATGCCAAAAATGTACCGCCTAAATTTTGGGCTGAGTGTATAAAATCGACAACACACATTGCTAACAAATTGCCTCACGCTCAACTGTAATTTATCTCACTATTTAAAATTTTGTGGAATATCAAACCCACAGTCAGTCATTTTTGAGTCCTTAGTTGTGTTTGCTATGTGTTTACACTAAACCATCTGCAAAGTAGGTTTTATACAAAGGTAATTCGATGCATATTTATGGTATATGGTAGTGAACGAAAGGGTTGGAGATGTTATGATCCAATAACAAATTGATGTTATGTATCTAGAAATGTGGTGTTCGATGAGGCATCGTCATGGTGGTCACCATAATCAGTTTTGTTAACTGATTCTAAAGCAATAGAGGAAGAGTTATAAGAAAGAGTTCAAGGGCCATATGAGTTTCATAAATCACAAGAGTTAGTTAAAGAAGTAAGACTAATAGAAGAGTTGGTAGAAACTAGTGACACGTCATTAAGGAGAAGTCCATGGCTAACTATAGTGTATCGTATAACTCCTACGGGAGAAAGATCAAATCAATTAGAAGAGCTAGAAGAACAAGGAGTTCTTCAATAGTCTTTACGCAGATCAATTAGGAAAAGAACGTCAAATCCCAAATATGCAAATACAGCATTAACAAAAGAAAATTAAGTAGTTAAGCCGACAAGTTATGAAGAAGCATCACAAAGGTTAGGCTAGAAGAAAGCAATAGATGAAAAAATAAAAGCATTAAGAGAAAATTAAACTTGGGACTTAGTGCCATAACCTAAGAATGCATGAACAATTTCTTGCAAAGGGTTTTCAAGGAAAAGAGACGACTTGATGGAACAATCAAAAGGTACAAGTCTCGATTGGTTGCATGAGGGTTTTCTCAAGAGTACAGACTAGACTATGATAAAATGTTTAGTTTGGTAGCAAAGATCTCAATGGTACATGTCCTATTTGCCCTTGCAGATAATAAATCTTGGAATCTTTGGCTAATGGATGTAAATAATTCCTTCTTATATGGAGAACTGGATAGAGAAGTATATTTGAAGCAACCTTTAGGATTGAAGACAATGCTCATTCAGGCTATGTATGTAAACTAAAGAAGGCCTTTTATAAGGTAAAGCAAGCGTCAAAGGCATGGTATGATAAGATTGTTGAATTCTTAATATAAAGTGAATACATAATGGCTTTAGGAGGCTCAAGCTTGTTCATGAAAAATGAGAATGGAAAGTTGGCAATAGTGCTTGTCTAGGTGATTTTATCATTACTGGTGATAATGAAAAAGAAGTTCAGCAAATTCGAAGTAATCTCTCAGTGCACTTCCAAATGAAGGAACTTGATGAGTTGAAGCATTTTTCTTGGACTTGAAGTAGAATGAGTCAAACAAAGATTATTCTTGTGCCAACAAAAGTATTCTAAATACTTATTACACAAGTTTGGAATGCTTGATTGTAAACTAGTTTCCACCCTAATAGAGGTGAATACTAAACTTTGTTTAAAAGAAGGTCACGAGTTAGAAGATCCAACAATTTATCAACAACTTGTGGGAAGATTGATTTATCTGACAATAACACAACCTGATATAGCATTTTTTATTGAAGTGGCTAGTCGATTCATAGAAAATCCAAGAAAACCTCACTTAGATGTCATCCGACGTATAATTAGGTATATTAAAGGAACTCTTAACCTAGGACTACTATATAAAAAAGGGAAGTATATACAAGGTAGTGGGGTACTGTGATGCTGACTATGCTGGGGACCATGATACTCGAAGATCAACCACTGGGTATATGTTCAAACTTGAATGTGGAGCAATCTCCAAGTGTAACAAAAGACAACCAACAGTCTCTTTATCAACTACTGATAAGAAGGTGAATGAATAAATGGCTAATGGTGGTTCTCCATCATTTAATGGACTATCCAGTGCATCTATATTGTGATAATCAATCAGCAATACATCTAGCTAAAAATCCAGTGTTTCATTCAAAAATCGAGCACGTAGAGGTACACTATCACTTTTTACGAAAAATGTACTACAAAGACAAATTGAGATGAAATATGCAAAGACAGAACACTAAGTGGCAAACTTATTTACTAAAGGAATCAACAAAACAAATTTTGAAGAATTTAAAAGGAAACTTAGTATGACTTCAAAAACAAGAGAGTAGTCACTGAGGGGGAGTGTTAAGAAGTCACCGACGTCTCTTTTGATCTCTCTAGAGACTTCATATTGTCCTATATACATAAATAATATCTTATTGTGCAACTCTTCCGTAATATTCTAGAATAATATCTAGAATATTATAGAAAGCCTTAAAGTCACTTGTTAACTGACTAAAGGTGTCTATTAAAGGAGAATAAGTGAGAATAATGTGTAAGTGTGTGAGTAGCATTAATGAGTGAAAGTGAGGAATGCAAAGTGAGATGTGTGCTATGAGTGAGTGGAGAGTTTATGTCAATGTTGTTTATAAAATATCATAATCAATATATTGCTTTTTAAGTTTCTTTTCAATTGAGTCCTCCACACATTCCAATAAAAATTAACAATCTCCTTTCTAATGTTAGCAACCCTTGATACTACGAAAAAATTTTCAAAAATGATCTTTTGATCTTTTTCTAATTGCTGACACTTCCTGTAGGTAAATAATAGAGCCAATCTTATGCATCATCCTTTAAGAAGAACAAAAAAACTCTCATTTTTATTTTCACCTTGTTAACTCCATTTAGTTTCATACCCTTATATACTACTTGAAATTCTTTTAAGTGTTTCTCAACATTTAAATCCTTTATAATCTTATTTTAATATGTCCAAATGCTTTTTTTTGTTTAGTTTCATAGTCAAGGGACTGGAGATGTTATTTGATCAGAAATGATTGCAAAAAAGCTAAAGAAAGATATAACAATTCGTAAGGTGTAACACTACAATTTTTAAAACAACAAAAAATATTTCGAGGAATTGGACGTTATAAGAACTCATTAAACCATATTTGAACCAATAACCTCACCGCATAATCTATACTAATTTTAATGCAAATATTATATTTAAATTAAATTTTGGTTCAAAACATTTGTTGTAAAGTGTTATAGTACTACAAATGAGGATCCATACAAGCATCTTCAAGAGTTTCACGTTGTATACAGGAATGCAGCCTAATAATATTATAATCAAATTACAATCATTCCCATTCTCTTTGAAAGACAATGCCTAGGATCGGTTATAATTACTTACCACCAATAAGTATCATCATATGGAAAGAAACAAAGAACCAATTTTTTTAAAAAAAATTCCAACTTCAAGGTTCTTGAGCATTCAAAAGGAGATTTGTAATATTTTGTAACACACTGAAGAGTCTTTGTATGATTATTGGGAAAGTTTTAAAAAGTTGTATGCTAGTTGACTGCACCACCAAATTAACAAACAACTGCTAATTCATTATTTTTACGAAAGACTTCTACCTACTGAAAGGAGTATTATCAATGTTGATAGTGAATGAGCACTTTTTAAGAAAACAGCATATGCAACTTGCACATTGAACGTTAACATGACATTTAATTCCCAGACGTTTAGTGACAGGATAGACTACTGAACTCGATGAGTTAATTAGATAAATGTTTTGTCTCTTAAAAAATATATATGGATAATCTTATTGCAATTGTTTGTCAACTGGTTGTAGGAAGCTTCCAAAGATTGTGAAATATGATTAACAGTAAGATACCCAACTGATATATGTCCAACATTACATGAAGATTTAACAAAACCAAAAAAATGTAATATTAGGTTTTTAGGGATAACCTCAATGTTAATACAATCCATATTTAAACATGTATAACCCCAGTTTAAAAGGCTATCCCAACTTTTAAATAGTACCAATAAATTAACCACTAGATAATTTTCAATAATACAAGCAATCCCATCCTTTAAGGCAACCACAATAAGCTTAAACATCCAATTAAGGTATGCCTCCCAAAGATATTGTTAAAACATTACTTACTAATACTATTAAATTTCCATAAGAGACAAAAACAATAATGAAAATTTGGAAAATGAAATGCTTCAATTAGCCACTACAGTTAGTCGCTTCGAATCTTAAGGTTTGAATAAATTTCCATCAAAAACAATAGTAAATCATAAGGAGAGTTCTAATGCTATTACATTGCAACGTGGAAAGCAAGTGGAGCAACCCGTAAAAGTCCCACCTTCATCAAACTCACGAACGAAAGGCAATGTATATGCTAAAGTAGAAGAAAGCATGCCATACCTAAAGGTAAGTCACATGCTTCTCCTTTATTTATATTTCCTCCTTTTTTAGATACATTGAATGATAACTAAAAATTGGAATGAGATGTTGATTTATATAAGATATTCAAGACCTGGGAGGTAAATATTCCTCTTTTTGATGCAATGAAACAACTTCGAAGATATGCTAAATTCTTAAAAGGAACTATTTACTATAAAAAGAAGATAGAAATTGAAAGGGATTGAAAAAGTAAGGCTAGGAGGAAATGTATTTTCTAACTTTCATAAAACCTCCTAAAAAAGTATAAAGATCTAGGTATCCTTTCCATACCATACACTATTAGTTGTTCTAAAATAGAAAAAGTTGTGCTGGATTTAAGGGCATCTATTAAAATCATGCCTTATTTTATTTATTTATCACTTAATTTAGGAACATTAGAAAGGACGAGGGTGGGTGCTCAATTATTAGATAGGTCCAATATATATCCTGAGTGAATTGTGGAGGATGTTGTGCATGTTAATGACAAATTAATTTTTCCTTTAACTTTTATGTTTTGGATATGGAAAATAATGACCAAACAACATTAATTTTGTTAGGAAGATCAATTTTAAAAATGGATAAAACTAAATTTGATGTCAAACAAAGGCACTTTGACTATGGAATTTAGTAAGGATACTATTTAGTTTAATATATATGATATAATGAAGTATCCTAATGACGATTTTTCTATTACTCCAGTTTATGTTTTGAATTCATTAGTGAAAAAAAGTTTCAAACTATGATGGAAAGTCTTTTTAGTGATCAAGATACTAATATTTCCCTTAATTTTTATTTGTAGGAGTGTATGGCACCCTTGAACAATTTCACATGAGTGAGATGGATATCGACCGTACAATACTTAGAGTTAGGCATGCCCATGGTTAGTGTAGCACCCCAATACCGAAAGACCCAAACCTGACATCGATGGGTGATATCCGAGTCCGTGCCCTACGAGGGTGGAGTGCTAGAACACTCAATCAGTCAAATCTCATTACAATTTTTTTTGTTTTTGAAACAATGCACACTTTTGCGAAAAATCAATAATCAATTCGGTCCCATTTCAATCATAAACTTTTTCAATCACAACCATACAATCATTAGAATTACAATGCCATTTAGGCCCATTACTAAAACAGAAGACTTGTAGTCATAATTCATTACACTTCAAAATCATTTACTAACATTTCCAATTTGG
>JANZXP010048292.1:0-11719 GCA_027576715.1 Erythroxylum flavicans | reverse complement strand
ATGAGAATGTGAAATGTGATATTTCTTGCAAATTGCAAAGATATGAAATATGTGTTATGTGTGATAAGGTGTTACATGAATTGAGTGAACCATTGATGATGGTTACCTTATGGAGTTCGCAAAACTCACCAAAAATTGCACGTTGACATTTTAGGACCGAGAGAGGACATTAGCGATTGAGAGATTACTAGAAGCATAATTCTTGTACTTTTGTGAAGAAGAAATAGCTCAAAGGTCGGTCAGTTGAGACTGAATACTTTAGATAGACTTTTTGTGTAATTTCCTCTTTCATGTAGCATATTCTGTATTAGGATATGATGATGTACATATATGGATGTTTAAAATTTACAATGTAACTACTTTAAGTGTTATGAAATGAAATGAAGATTTCAATTTGGTATTTGGTTTTAAAATCTAGTGACATTTATGTGCAGTAGTTGATGCCATGACTAAGTTAAATATATTGCCATATTATAAGGTGAAAGTGAGACAATAAATACACCATTATAATAGATTATATACTAGAATATCCACTGGGTGTTTCGGTGTGTAATTTATGGTAATGGGGTATTACATAGACGCCGCTCATGACTTGCTTGGATTAAGTGTTCATCCAAGTGGCCAACATAACCGGAAACCTAATGGATCACACGCATAAGAGTGACTCGGAGAATTTGTAAAATAGTTTTGGATAAAGATCTACTATATGGGGAGCAATAGAACCAAATGGATCCCGATGAGATCGGGATATGTCTCAATAAGATTGCGACGTCAATATTGCTAAAATAGGTTTATGGTGTTTTTTTTTCATATCCAAGACCCGGTAGAACAGATTCCAGTGTAACTGGACCACTTCATATATATATATATATATATATATATATATATGCAACATGGATGAGGAGGAGGCTTCTTTAAAAAAATATGCATTTATTGTCTTTAAATGACAAAAAGACAAAAAATGAAAAGCATGTAAGAAGATGTGAATTATGAGAATGGTAAGGTAACACTTCTTCTTCACGATTCTCACCCATCTCTCCTCATCTATATCATCTTCTTCCTCTTCATTCTCTTCCACAATTTTTGCTCTCCATAGAACAAAGAAGAGAGCTAGCACTCTTGTCTTTATTCTAGCCATTTCTGGATCAAAGAGTTTGATTCGGTTAGTTTCTTTCGATCTATGCGTAGATACTATTGGAGACAGTCTATTTTGGTCATTGTGGTTTGTGACTACCCGACAAATAGAAGATCGAAGAACGCAGGTGACTACTCACAAGGTACATGGTTATTATATGAATGGTTGATTTGTATAAATGCCATGAATTCCTATATATATATGTGTTATGAACATGTATGTGAAGTGAGAATTTTCATCTAGGTTTAATGGTATTTCCTTGTATAGGCATATAGATCCTGAACTTTGGAAAAGTCCTGGAACAAATTTTTTTATTTTTCGCGTATATATGATACATGCACCAGGATTTTCCTACTATATCAGTTAGGATGATTTCATTACTGGGAAGCATAACGTAGTTTCAAATCAAAGGTTTGACATTGTTTGCTCTAAACGCAGAGTTACCTATCTTGACAGACCATTAAGAATAAAAATATCCACGTCAATGCTTGGGATCTTCCCCTTGTCATGGTAAGGAACGGTGATAGCAAATAGGAAAAGATTAATTTATTAGGTCAAGACTTCCATAGGATCACAATCTAATGTGATGCAGTTTGAGTCTCAAACAGGTTATCTTCTCCTATCTGAAGGTTCCCTTTGAGGACTTGCATTTTTTCCTATTATGTCCCTTAAAACTTGTCATGACTTTTTCCATGCGTTGAATTCTATATTTATGAAGATTTACCTTTAATGGAATTCTTTTCGACTGGAGATTAAATATAGTGGAGAAAAATTCTTGTAGTTACGTTGTAAAGGAAGGATTCAGAATACACCTAAAACATGCTTGAGTTATTAAAAATTGAATAAACATTAAAGACCTATGAGTCTGTCTGTCAGAGAATCCACTCTCAAGTAACATATCCTTAGTCATTGCATCTTTATGAGAGGGAAATAACTTCAAAGCCTCAACATAGATAGACAATAGACTGCTGAAGTTCTCTTTTATTGAAGGAAAAGTTAGAATCAGTCCATATAGACTTGAATCCTTAATCACTACAACCCTCTCATGAGAAGCAAAAAAATTCTTCTTCCAGTTATGGGTACCTTTCGGTGGCTTACACACTTTAATGCCCATGCCATGTTTGGCATTTGTTATCTCCAAGTCATGCCTTAATTAAACCATATATCTAAACATGTTTGTCCTAGGTTCTATCTCCCATAAGTGATAGACTACCTGAAACCCTAAAAGCAGGCACTACAAGTAGGGTGCAACTGAAAAAGAATTATTTTTGTTGTCTTAAGTAAACTCAAAGAAAAATCATTAAAAAGTAAAGTTATTATTATAGATGCTCACCTCCCCTAGGTCTACTGAAACAATCTCTCTCATGGGTATGCAAATTTTGAAATCTTATGTATTGGAGAACGTTATGCTCTAACCATTTGTTATCTATGTTTACCCTAAATGTGAACTCATACTTCTCAACCTCAAATTGCTTCAAAAGGTGATGACATGGTTCCACGGATGTAAGATATACATCCCAGACATCACTACAGGTTGCGTTGAAGCACTCCATATATACTTCACGTTAGATAAATTAATGGAATCTAAGGTGGAACAATCACTATGTTGGGAAAATCAGGTAATTTTTCCCTCTAAGGTAAACAACTAATGAAGTGAACCGATTCGATAATACCCAGGAAAGATCACAATGATCTCCTAGACAGTATTACCATTCCACGTAAAATCCCAGGAAAGGTTAGAGGGGTCACAAACGGTTCCACTTAAAACGCCATCTCTTAGATAGAAATTACATGCATGGTGTATTTATCACAACCTAACATGTATACACACACGAATAATAAATACACCCAAATAAATTTAACTCAACACTACAAAATATACCCGACAAATAATATTGAATACTATACTATAACTTGAAAAGAAACAAGACAATAAATGCTGAATAATAAAAGTGATAAGGAAAGAGCACACCCAAAAATTTGATAACGGAGTTCGGCCAAACATGCCTACGTCTTCGGAGCACCACTAAAGCAATCTGCTCTTATTAAGAAGAGAACACTAAATTTGATATGTGTACAAATTTTGAGTATATATCAAATTTTGGGGATATCTAGATATGGGAGGGGGAGGAGTTATTTTATAACTTAAAAAACTCCTCCCATCCTCATCTCTTCCCAATATGGGATATAAATTGGGCCATCAAATTAAAAAAAAAAACAACACGCTACTCGAACCACTAGATAAAAACCTTAACATTTTAAAATTGAAGACTTAAGTTCCTAAGGACGTACCAATTAGTGTGTATATTTGAAGCCAAGGATGAGTTGAGATTATATCTAAAAATGTTCAAACAATAGGTATGTTGTGAAAAAAAATAAACCTATTGTTTTGCGGAATGGAGAGGATGAAGGATATTTATACGCAACAACCATGGACTCCAAGTCCACAGCAGTTTAAGACATATACATAAACGCACTATGTCTTGATAATTCTCGTTAATGATAGATCTGTCTATATTACTCCTAGTAAGCAGGAGGTGTGAACCATCCCTTCCAAAGTAAAGATCTAAACTAAAGAAACAAGAAGAGAAGAGAACAAGAATAAGCCTTTTACAACTAGAAACAGTCACCACAAGAACAACCCTTAAGTGCAAGCCAAATCTTGGGATGATTTTGAAGTATATACAGCTCCAAAAATTTTACTACAATTCATGTCTGTGGCAAAAGTAGAGAGAAAATGACACAAAATAATATTTACCAATATTTTAAGAATCCAATTAAATATTAAATTGGTAAAATAAGAGGTTTAAGATTTAAGGTTTAAAGGGTCAACTAATTTTAGACCATCATAAAATCGGTAGATAGTGAATATAAATTAGAAATTATAAAAATAGGCAAAAAATAAAATAAAATAAAATAAAATACTCTATTGAAATAAAAATAAAAGAATAATATCTATTAATGTATAGTCACCTAAAAGAAAATCTAATAATTATAACTAAATTAAATCTAAAACGAAAATTCTAAAAACTGATATCAACAAAAAAATGTGTTTATAAAAAAGGTAGTGTTTCAACATCATCATAAATTTCTATTTCTCTAACATTATTTAAAGATTCTTATACAATGCTTTCATCCAAAGTATCTATATCGACATCTTCTACTGTATTTTGATAAACTATAAACTAGTAATATATGAAATTATTTTCTAAGTCAACATATCAAAATTTTTAATTTTAAAATATGTCTAAAATAAGATATCAACTGACTATTAGTAGATGTTCTTAATTCATTCTTCATAATAAAAAAATTTTCTTCATAAATTTTCTTTTCACATCTACAATAATCAAGATTAAGTGATGGTTCTTCTTTGCGCGAAAAAATAATATGTTCAATACTATCAAATTAATTGAATCATATGTTTTATTCTTACTAAGTACTCTAAATATATAATAGATAAATTATAAAATCAATGGTAAAAATGTTTAATTGCTTTAAGAATAATATTCAATTAATAAAAAACTTAGTCTTCATCCTCATATTAGATAATGAAAATGAGGTCATTAAGTCTTTAATATTCTAACAGAGTTTGTTTCTTCATATGAATATATAAAAAGCCACTCCAATTACATTCATAGCCTAATGTTGAAGTTGTTTGACTAAGTAATTTAATAAAAGTTTTTTTAATATTAAAGAACTTTCACCAAACAATCTCCACTAGTCATTTGTACTTGAAATTATTAATAATAAAAATATATTATTAATAAGTAAATAATGAAACAAAATTTATGAAAATTTACAAATAAGTTCTTTCTTTACAGATAGTATAATGAAACTTAGAACTTTCATGATACAATTTAATTTAATTTGTTTCCTTTGATTTCTCTTCATTAGAAATTGGATTTGATCACTTCAAAAGACAACCCATAATATCAATATTTATACATACATCTTCAATAAGGATTGAGAAAGTAAATTGCTAAGCGAACCCTTTGAGTAAGATGTCTATCTTATCATTAGTCAAAAATATATATGTGTAAGACTTGTACAACTTCTCATTCCTTTTAAAAGATTTATAATTGTCTTGTAAACTCTATACATACCATCATATATATAACTTAGAGATGACTTCTCATTTGATTCAACAATCTTTATCATCCTTATAAATAGAGCCGAAGTCTTTATAGTAATAAAGTAAGGATGTCAAAATATATTATTTAGAATAATATCATAAACTTCTTTTCCTTTCACACCTTTGATAACTTTTAACTTGCATCGTGTTCTTATAATCATAAATACTTTTCAAAGTTATAAATATAGTTGAAAACTTGGTAGTAGTAGGATGCACAATCTTAACTCAATCTTCTTGCTTTTTTAACCAAGATAAAAATTTAAGATGATTATATACATAAATTATAATTTTAGATGCACATGAAGCAAGATTGGAAATATGGTCTATGTAAACAATATCTTTTAAAATACGATTTATACATTGAGCAATATATGGAAACTAACAAATATGCTCATAATTTGATTGTAACAAGTACCAAGCTAATATACAATTGACTTTATTAGTTGTGACAAAGTGGATAACATTTTTTATTAACCCACTTGATAATTTTAGAAAATAATTAGCCCAAAATCTTTTACATGGCAAAACAATAAATCTTTATGAATCAAAATACTTTTTGAATACAATTGAGAATCAAAAGGGTCTTGAAGAAAAATAAGAATCAACATCAATAATAACTTTTATTTTCCTATATCTAACAATTTTATGCTTCTTTTTCTCCAAAAAGATATATCATAAGTCCTTTTTTACTTCTTGTTGCAAATAATTTTCAATCTATTAGGTATATCAAACGGTTCTTTTTTGTATGAAACAATTTTATTTTTAATAGTAATAAACGTTCTTTATTTTCTAAATACTCCTTTAAACATTCTACTACAAAACATAAAGTTATATTGAATACTACCATAAGATGACTGAGAAGAAGAAAAATAATTCAATGATGGCTCACCTTCCTACGAATAGAGGATATTAAGTTTAACAAATCTTTTTATGATGATTTCATATTCTCTATTATAATTTTAACCTATAAATATAAGAAAATAGTTTACATTCCGACTATTTAAATAGTTAAATATTTAATCATAAATTTGAACACTAAGGATTCTTGTTGTTCCCTTTTGTATTTCAAAAGTTAGAAATCTTGTTGAAATTTATGAATATGATATACATCCATCTATATATATGTATAATAAAGCAAAATTATCTTATAAGAGTTCGAAGGCCAACAATGCTTAAGTTTTAATGAAAAATATTAAAGATAACATTTAAATAATGATTGCATTATCATTATAGGGATCACTATTTTAAACTTTATAGATAGATATATGCATATTAAAGAAGACAATAGACATTATTTAATAGTTAGAAGTTTTAAAGTAGAAGATGTGAGACTATTCTTGATGTATTCAGAATGGTCAATAATAATGAATACAATATATATTGTAATGAAATACTTCAACAAGAAAGTTGGGTGATTGTTTTTGCAATAATACTTTGGATATAACAAAATGTTCTAAAAAATATGTATTATGCATAAATAAAAGATTATACTCTTTTCCTTTTGTTTTGTGCTTAATAGGACTGATCAATTATATTTCAATTCTGGCTCAAATATAGATAACTTAGGTTTACGAATATAGGCATAATCATAGAATCCATATATTGTTGCTTGCATACACATCCACAAATAGTATGCTAAAATTTCAAAAAGAATTGCGGTTGGCTGTTAAAGAGACAAACTGATGATAATGGTTAAAGAATTAAAGATTGGATTACGGTAGAAATTCATTCTTAGACTTATCGGATAGTAGTTTAAAATCATAAACCCTTAATCTAATAAAAAATGCTCCATATAAGTATATATCAGTGTACCTCTTACACAGTAAAAACTAACAAGTTTTTACCATTTTTAACTGAGTTTAATAATAACCTTTACCAAATTTGGTAGCAGCTATTGTTAACCACATCTTACAGGGATCATTAAATAGCTATCATTAATTTATGTTTGAAGAGTTTTATCCTTCTCCTTTACTTGCTAATTACTTAATATTTTATATGATTTTAAGTGCTAATTACCTAATATTTTTATCATGATTTTAAGAGCATTTAACTTATGTTTTGATTATTTATATAGGAATGGCACTTAATTTAGTTTACATTTTGTTTATAGGCCTTCTTTCATCTCTCCAATCAAGAAGGAGTGTAATTTTGCTGGAATACAATTTGAACATAGCCCCATGTTCTTAACCACGGCACCTACGTGTTACCATGTTTAACTCATGCAGCTTATTGGTGCAATATGCTTCTTTAATAACACATGAAGGAGCACAGCCTACTCCAAGTAACCTTTATGTTTCATTTGGTGTATTACACTTCGCTGACAACCTTCCATATGAAGAAATACACCTAAAATATGGTCCCTTATTCAATAACATGACCAAAACACATACCTATGTTATTAACCCACATTGGTAGTGTTTGATTACAAGAAAGAGGTTAAAGGAGTGATGAGCAATACGAGATCAATATGGGCCCGTGTTAGTCCCATGTTCGTCAAAATTTTTTAGATTATTGAGATAAAAAAGAGAAATATATGAACATGAGAGATTGTTTTGGAGAACTAGAAATTAGTCAGTATGGTCCAAAGAAATTTGAAGGATAAGAGGACGATCAAAGGAGATTAAATAACATATCAATGTGGAAACCACATTAGAGAATGCAAGAAATCCATCAAGATCAAGAGCATAAAGATTCAAGATCCATAAAATTCGTTCTTATTTTTATATTCTTTATTATTCATTTCAAGTTTTCTTAGTTTGAATACGAACTAATTGAGATATATATTTAGTTTGGATGAACCCTAAAATCTATTGTTTGGATTGAAAATTAATTTAATAGAAGAATCTAGTTTTCTTGAGAATTATTCATGTTTACTTATTGCATTGAATTAAAGTAATGCACCTAGAAGATTTACCTTGGATTTTATATATAGGATTGAATTAGACGAATTTAGAAGATCTTACATGTAATTAGGTCAAAACATGAATAATAATAGTTGAATGGAACCCTGGATGTAAGGCCACATAAATCTTCTAGGTTAAGATCAAACCCATCATAGAAATTCATAAAAAAGAACTAATTCATTCTTAAAAGGTTTTAATTAGAGATAACTTTTGGTCAATCAACTTTAGAATAGGAGTTGCACATCTGGGGAAAGAATATAGTGATAACTTTAAAATTCCTATTTGTCTAAATAACTAGGGTTAAGCATTAAATTAGGATAAATTCGTACATTGAAAAGTTCTTAGGGGATTCTTCATTTAGATCTTATTTATCTATTAGTTATTTAATACTTATCCATCAAGTTGATTAGTTATCTCTTATTCATTATTTAAGTTTTGTTAATTTTTTCTTATTCATTATTTTAAGTTTTGTTAATTTTCCTTTTTCAATTTAATCATTCATTTTGTTAGATTAAATAATGGAAAGACTGTTAGTACTTGTAGTTACAATTCTTGTGGGTTTGATACTTGTAATCACTGAAACTATATTATAAAAAACGATAAATGCCTTTACCTTAATGAATTCTTTTAGTATTATTTTATGTTTCGAATAATATAATATTAAATATCAACAATCTTTTTTAGAGTGTAATGAACTAAATGTCAGTTACTTTGGTAGTATGAATTAAACTTCTCAAAGTGATGCCATATTCTACCTTTCCATTACATTCTGATGGAATAAAAATCAACACTCATGTAAGCAAGACAACCTGATGTATTTAAAAAAACATGACGAACTCTCTTTGCATATACATTTAACATTTTATAAGGTGATTGAAGTTAAGGGGCTTTTAGTAATAGTTTAGTTATTATTGCTTTAAACTTTGAAACTTATCATGACATTTAAATCGAACAGTTGCTGAACTCTTTTCAACTCTCCAAATTGGAATCTATTCCTTACTAAAGTGAGAAAATATAAAAAAGTAAAAGAATATGAAATAAAATTAGTAATTAAAAATTGAGGAATATAACTTGAAATTAGATAGTGGAATATGGAAGTTTGATTCTAATTTAATGGTTTTTTTGTTTCTAAAGTCTAGATCACGTTTAAGATTGGGCATCTTGGTTATTGTTTTAGGTCTAGAATCATGTTAGTAATTTTAATGCATTTTTGTCTATATGCTTCTTGCTTTCAAATGATCACTATTTCAAAGCAGCTACTAAAATAAGCTTCTCAATGTAAACTTCACCACTATAGTTTATATTATATTGAAGTAGTATTCTAACCCCCTCACGTCACTTTAACTAAATCTATAGGCATTTCCTTTTGATATAAGACTTAATAAAAACTGAAAATTGTGTTAAAGTCTAATTATAATAAGCTTATCCACGCCCTTATTTCTAATAAAGGTAAGCTTTAAAAATTTACATATTATATGAGTTGACGAGTTTTATAAAGATTTATTAAGCATTAAAATAAGAAAAAATAAATGGTACCTTCTATTTTCTATCAAAAGTGTTAAAGAAAATGGTTTACCACACTACTTATGTTAACAAAAACAAAAAACAAAGAGGTAATGCACAATAGAGAAGAATAAGCAACAACACTTTTGTTTCTACATCAAATGCCAATTTTTCATTCCACAAACTTAAAAGTAGACAAAAAGAGGAGTGTGGAACGTGTCTTGAGACTCCTATATTCAATAAAAAACAAAATTTATTCAAACAAGTTGAAATACTTAATCTCAAAACCAACAATTAATTAAAATGTAGACCAAAAATTAATCAGAATGCATAACAAAAAACCCAATGTCAAAGATCAAAAACATGAAAACAAATCACTTTAAAATCACCAATAAAAAAATAAAATTTGTGCAATTAAAAAATAATTTACTTTCTTTAAAATCTACTTAGTTCACTTCAAATGCTCAAATCATAAGATGAAATCAAAAGAAGCCACTTAAAAGATTGAAATTGAGACTTATCAAGTATCTTTTTTAAGTTAAGATTGATTATTCTTTAATTCCCACAATAATATATACCACAAACATAAAAGATATTTAATTAAAATTAAATATTTTAAAGGACACTAATTGAAATTAGAGACTAGTTGACAAGCCCCCATTCTGTAATGACCAGGTGACTTGCCCGGCACTTTACGATGACTCTCTATCGATATCCGAGTCAGCTGGAAAGTGAAGCTAAGCCTATTGCCTTTGTTAAGGAAAAGCTTTAATTCACAATAAGAAATGTAAACAACGAAGTTATATTTTTCATTTTATTAAAAATTTTGACAACACAACGACTGTATTTTGACATCCCAAAAATTTCAAAGTCCTTATAAAAGTTCAAAACACTTCTATTATCACATCAATTTCTCAACTCCAAATTGTGGACTTCAAATCCACTCACATGCAGCCTCAATCTTATAAAAACGTCATGCATTCCATTTAAAAGCCTTTATACACATCTATTTTTTATATAAATGTACTTTCCAAACCATGTTTAAAGATAGGCAACAGTTCTCAAAATTATGTACAAGGAAAAATAAAAATGCCTACACAGTAGCACTCGACGAAGTTGACTACTCGCGAGGTGGAGCCCCTACTACTGAAGCCACTGAGCATGCACTTGAGAGGTTTTATTTAAAAACGAAAAATAAAGAGTGAGCTAAACGAGCTCAGTGAGTGTTATTGTTGTTGGAAACCATTTATACAAACATTAACTTCCATAAAAGAAAAGAAATTTCTTTTCTATTCAAGTAATAATGAATGCTTTTACAAAACACATTCTTTTCTTTTCATAAGATCAATGCATACGTAAAACAAAACATTTTTTTAGATCAAGTTCCACTTTTCTTGTAAAGTTTACAGTGGTGGCAAATAATGCTTTTTTTTTAGACATAGCCTATCACTAATTTTCTTTGCCATATGGTACCCTTAGGTGTAAGGCCACGGAGTTGGTTTTGCATCACTGACCCATGCCTAGTTAATCTGTATCATTTGTTATGAAACTAGTTCTACATCGTTTACCCATAATGATGCTAGCACTACATATAAACCAATAGTTACAAAGCTAGTTCTGCATCGCTTACCTGTAATAGTTCTAGCACAATATATACTCCACACGTTTAAAAGATGACTCACAGGACAAACTGATAGACATAACACCACCCATGTTAGTGGTAGAGCAGAGACTTCGAGATATTCCTGTGGTTAGGGAATTCCCAGATGTGTTTCCTGATGAGTTACCGGGATTGCCACCGGATCGGGAAACGGAGTTCACTATTGATCTCGTTCCAGGGGCTGCTCCTATATCTATTCCTCCATATAGGATGGCACCTGTGGAACTGAAGGAGCTTAAGGCTCAGTTACAGGAGTTACTGGAGAAGGGCTTTATTAGGCCCAGTGTATCACCGTGGGGCGCTCCAGTGTTGTTTGTGAAGAAGAAGGATGGGACTCTGAGATTGTGCATCGATTACAGGCAGCTGAATCGGGTGACAGTGAAGAA
>JANZXP010048281.1:0-11720 GCA_027576715.1 Erythroxylum flavicans | reverse complement strand
GAACCGAACCGGATAACCAGCCGGTTCAAGGTTTTTCCGGTCGGACCGGCCGGTTCGGTTCGGTTTTGAAAACCTTGGTTTTTCTAGATAAATCATTCCATCTTTGTCAGGAAACGACCAAAAACCCACTGCATAATTTTAAAGTGTATATCTATCTATTTGGAGGGGGGGAAAAAAACTTTGAGGTACATAGTACATACCTAAATGATTTGTTCAAGTTGCTACATTCCAATGTTCCTCTTACATAGTACCATTTATGAACTAATAAGATTCCAAAAAAAAGTATGTAAATGATCAAAAAACAAATAGAAGATTGAATCACAAAAGTATTCAAAAAAGAAAAAGAGTTACCAACTCATGTGGCTCAACTCTCTCCTCTAGGAATATCAATGGCTAAGATGGGCCGGCCCACGAGTCAGACTATAACCCAACAAATCTTAGAGTTTGACTCACCATTTGTTTTTTTAAATAAAAAATTTTCAAAACGGTGTCGTTTTCAATAAAACAACATCATTTTGGGAAAAACGTCGGTTTCACTTATGACCAGGTTAATTCGAGTCAAAAAAGGCTCGATCGGGCTAGATAAGCCGGGCTAGTTTTGCTATCCCTACTCTTCTCTTGGAGCGGTATATATCTTGTCACTGTTGATTGAAATAGGATGTAAACAGGTTGACTTGATTCTTTTAGGACACTCTTGTCATCTCATTCATAAAACGAACCAACGATATAAATAAAAACTTTGGATTATCCATCAAAAATTTCCGTTAATTTCAAAATAAAATTTTTTTGAGTGAAATGATTAGACTGACAAATTTAGCACTATTAGAGGATTAAATATATTGTTAGCTAAATTTCAAAGGATAAATTTGGAAAGTATATATGGCCACCAAGTTGCCTCAGGCAGGAACTATCTAACTACGTAAATGTAGTTTTTTTTTTTCATTTTATTATAGGACCCACACCCACAAAACACGAATGACTAGAAGAGATGATAAAATTGACCCGGCTTAGCCTAGCTTCGGCTTGGGTTGACCCGGCCACCAGTCGAGATAGGTTGGCCTCACGGGAAGGTACAAAATGACATCGTGAGTGTGAGATCTGAATTACGAAGGAAATTTTGGCGAGCATTCTGAGTATAATTCCCATAAGTAGGATTGACTTTCACTGTCAAAAGTGGAACATTGGTGACCTTGATTTGGGAGAGGTTGTCAACTTTATATGTCTGCACACTAGCCCATGAAGGGAGACCCTGATGTAAACACTTAGACCTACTGCTAAGATGTCCTGCATCCATATTAGCTACTTCATTTTTTCCAAGGAGTAGCTTAGTAGAAAAATGCAGCCTCTTAGATACATATGTGATCTACAATCTTTTAAAGGGCAATAAAATGAATTTCTTAGCAATGATTCTAAAGTTTATGGTAAACAAGGGAAGTCATAAGAATACAACTGGTGGTCTACCATTTAGGGTGCTTTTAACCAAGATTTTTGCCTATTATAAAGTGTCTTTTGACAATATGGATTGGTATGAACCTGGAAAGTTCCATTCTTCCATTCTCTACCAATTCGGATACAAGCTGAAAGACAATGTATGGGTGGAGAAGAAAACTGAAAGAGTAGTAGAGCTGTTGGGTCCTGCCCTACAAAAATCAACCCTTGCTGCATTCCAGAAGACCAATGATCTGATTTTCAACAACTGAAGAAAATTCTTTCCAATCAAGACCAAATGCGTGACCAGATAGACAGCATGCAAAATCAAATTCTTAACATGTAGATTTTGCTTCAAAAAATTTCTGAATCTTCTTAATGACCCCACCCTGCCACTATTTGTCCTTGGATTGTCTTTACATACTTGTGATATTTTTGACTTGTTAGTTATTTTCCCTCTACTTTTTGATAATGAAAAAGGGGAGAATCAATGATATATTTGCTTGCTCTTGATGATCTTGATGATACATTTGCCTTATTCTCTGATATATCAGCCTTATTCTCTGCTAATTATTGAAATATGTTTGAACTAAATTTTGTGAAGTTTAAATCTATGATATGCATAAACAATAAGGATCCTTTTAATCATGACTGTAAGTAAGAACACATAAAGTTTACAGGCATCTTTCGAAATCTTTTATTATTTTTTGAATTTTGAAAATATATCTCTTATTGCTTGTCATCATAAAAAAGGGAGAGATTGTTAGCTTAAGGTTTATTATAAATGATTTTAATGATAACTATATAATATTTCAAATTTCAAATAAGAGTTATTTCCTTTTATTGGTAATGAAAAATCTCTTAAAAGGAAATAAAATCATAAGAAAAATGTCTTCTTTCTTACAGGAACCTTTTTGATGAACTTATCTTGTTAGAAATGATTCCACAGTATCCATAACGATCTTACTAATTCGAATAATTAGCTCTGGAATTTTTGACAAAGCCTTTCTCTTAGCGTCTGAATATTGGAAGATTCCAACAGAGATGACATCGAAAATTCATTAAATACAAAGTTAACTCAAGACTAAAATGAAGCAACGGCTAGTTGAAGAAAATGTCTGCTTAAGGAAAAGCCACTGCAATTGTGAAATACATGATAACTTGCGAAACATTTCAACAACATCAATATTCTTGAAAGTCATATCTATATCAAATTCCTTGTGCCTTAGAAAGTAAAATCACTCTATTGAGAAAGACTGTTAAACCCTTTATACTTTTGTTGAGAGATTGTAGAGGTTTGTTAAACATTATGAGTATGGAAGGTTGAAGAACTTTAAAAAATATGTAATTGTGAGCTTGGAGAGGCTCATGAAAATTTACTACTTGAGTTTTATAGTGAAATACTTAAATTGAATACTTGAGGATTGGATATAAGCTTCATTATAAGCCGAACTAGTTTTAGTATATTTTTGATTTCACCGGAAAAATATACTAAAGATTTTCTTAAGAAGTATAGGCTGCAAGAATGTAATCCATTGTAGACCCCAATGATTACAAACCAAAAGCTTAGTTTGAATGACGGTTAAGAGAACGTTGATGCTCAAAATTATAGAAGCTTAGTCGGGAGTCTGTTATATCTTACTAACAGTAGACCTAATATCTCATTTACTACTAGTATTCTGTCAAGGTTTATGCAAAGTCCAAGTATTCAGCACTTTAGAGCTGCTAAGAGGGCGTTAAGATCTTGAAGGGGATGAGCTCATTTGGTATTCTTTATGCCAAAATTGGCGATTTTGGTTTGTTTGGTTTTTCTGACAGTGATTGAGCAGGTTCAATTAATGATCAAAGGACCACCATAGTTTATGTTTTTACGATGAGTTCTGGTGCCATTTCATGGAGTTCAAGGAAGCAACCATCTACTGCATTATCATCTTCTGAGGCTGAGTATTTGGCCCTCACTTTAGCTGTCTGTCACTCTACATGGCTAAGAAGAATTTTGGATGACATGAAACAACCACAAGTGGAAGCCACAACCATTTTCTACGATAATCAATCAACAATTGCAATGACCAAAAATTCAGTATTTCATAAATTCACAAGACATATTGAAACTAGGCATTGCTTTATCAAGGAGCTTGTGGAAAAAGGGAGCATTAAAGTTATCATCACAGTACAAGTATTTAAGTGGCTGATATTTTCACCAAGTGACTTCCGTTAGAAAAGTTCAAGAGTTTGAGAGAGATGTTGGGTATTACTGATTTCTACATTAAGGAAGAGTATGTTGGAAACTAATGCGGATACGTGTTTTACTGGTCTTTGAATTAAGTTGTTATTTTGTTCCTATTCTTTAGGCTCAAGTTGCTATTTTTTAGACATATTTCTAGTTGTGAGTAGTGTGGTAGTGGAATATTGTGTCCGTGTTTTTTGTTGATTTGTTAATTCTTTTGTGTATAAAATACTTCGATGAATGAAATTTGCGTTCGTTCTGCCCATTTTGTTGTTGCCTACCACTTGTTGGTTAAAAGTTCTCTTAAGCCTATTCTCCAACACATTTCACCTGTGGACTGTAGATCACATCTTTATCGATCTTCCCAGTTTCGTTGTTGCCTGTTTTAGTTTTTGTTCTACTCATTTATCTTCCATCAAGTTAAGAAATGTGGGGCTTTAGGCGGTCACTGTCAGTCAGCCGATTCCCAAGGAGGACGGTAAGAAACCTCTCCATTTCGCCACCTTCTTCATAGCTAACAACGTTTAAAGTTCCCCTGTATCAAACCCCTTTTGTACCTAGTATTGTTTCTGTTCCAACATTGCCGTAACTACCTCCAGGGCCTTTCAACGTGAACTCAGCGAGCTACATCTAGCAGCAGCAGAATTCTCCGGTGAGGCACAAGAATTTGACGGCGCGACGTCATCATTGTAGTTCCTTCACAAAACCTTTTCTGCTGTAGGCCGTTTGATATGTTTTTCGACCATCACCAATCCACCAGAGTCTCTTACTCATACCCATCCCCATCTTTTTTGTGTTTTTCTTTTTCCATTTCGCATATCTCCATCACCGTCAGAGCACTATCATCACCGATGCACTCGATCATGTAATGGCTAATGTAAGACTTTTTGGTATTCGATAGTATTTTAAGCAATTCTTGGTGACAATCTAGGTGTGTTATTGAATTATGAATATTGTCGTCAGGGATACTTCTTTTGTCTCAAATTAGCATTGTAGATGTTCAACAATTTAGGATGATGGTAAATTAAGACTTTGATTGATTTCTTTAACTGAATTGAAGGAATTTTCTTTTTCCTATACAAAGTAGTTATCCCAATTAGCTTGTAGAGGATGACTAGTAGGTTAGACTTCTATTATCAAACAAAGTAACTCAGTTCTTGTTCGTACGTTCTGCAGATGTAATTTCTTTTACTCCTGGGGAACTGAACGAATATACTGATGGGTTTGATCGGAAAAACTTTCTTGGGCGTGGAGGATTTGGCGGTGTTTATGGTGGCATCATCCACGGAAGGGAGGAGAAGAATGTGAATGGCCTGCAAGTAGCTGTTAAGGTGTCTGGCAATGCCAACTTCAAAACGAGGATTCAGTGGGAAATAAGCAAAAAGAAGATTTTTTTTTAAATGCATATTTTTGTATTGTCTTAAGGGTTAATAGTTTGTGCATATTTGCCACACTCTTTACGAATAATGATGGACTAAAAGAGGAAACACGACAAATTGCCTGTTGCTATATCTGTAAAGGGCCTTTAATCGTCTGCTAGGTTCGGGATCTTTCACAAAATCCAACGGTTCTTATTTTTCTCTATTTTTATTTTATTTTTTACAGTCTTAAAAACAAAATTTCCTTCCAGAGTCTGTAGTCTATACGTCTAATAACGTTGATCTTCTTCCTTATTTTCTCAGGCAGAAATTACTCACCCAAATATCATTAAGCTGATTGGCCATTGTGAAACAACAGAATTTTAATCTTCTCTATCCACTAATGCAAGACACTGAATAGATTAGCTTTTTAAGTAAAATCGCCCTTTTGCCTTTTGCCTTTTTCGTTGTTCTTATGTTCTTCTTTGTTACTTTGGATTAACTTATGTATGTTCAATCTCTTTTCCTCTGTTAATTAAGAACTGCCACACCCCTTTTGCTAACATTTCCAACAATCATGTTAATTAGGATTTAGATTATCTATTCGTAATCTGAAAAGTTCGACCAGAAAGAAAAGGTGTACATAAAATTGAAAGTTTCAAGTTAGCTTGAAATATAATTGCTTAATCAGAATGTTTGTTTCAAGTAAACGTTATATTCTAAATCTATTCCATTCATTAGCTTATAATGACAATTAATGCTATCTATCGATTCCACCAAAGGTCTCAACTGGGGAAGCAAACTTAAAATTATCACTGATGCAGCATGTGCAGTGGAGGAGCTACATGGTCAATCAACTCCTCTTATCTACTGTGATCTAAAGCCTGAAAATATTCTCTTGGGTAAGGTCAAACACACGTAGAAATACATTGGAGACAGGATTTAGATCATTAGTTCAATATCTCCATCAATTCCTACTTTACTGATTTAATTTCTTCTTGATATTAAATAGGGTTCCGTGCCAAAGCTTTCTGATTTCGGAATTGTTACCCCATAAGGGCAATGTTTGAAGCTGGGTACTCGTGGGTACACTAACCCACTCATTTTGGCCGGCGGTAAGTTTTCAAATTGGATCGTTCATGATACTTATAGCCATCAATTATTGAACTTTTCCTTAAAACCCAGAAGAGAAGTTGAAACTAAACCAAATGATATCTACAGCTTGGGAGTGGTAATATTGCAAATGTTTATGAAGAAGACGAAAGTAAGAGTTGCGGGATGCACTATGCCTGTGCACATCAGTGACTGGGCAAGGAGCGACTGCAGCATTAAAGAACATGCGGTACATGAGAAGCTGAAGAGAACAGGATGCTCTATGAGGGCTGCCAAGGCCAAACAAAGCTTGGACTCGACTGTGTCAACTCCAATACATTGGAGCGACCCACTATTGTTAAAGTTCTTAAGAGGCTTGTCAAGTTAGACAAAGAATTCAACAATGAGAGATCCATAATACGGTTTGCAAAAGGGTTCATCAAGATACGAAATCCAAAGTGTCCATAAGTTTTGTACAGTTCTCTTGGTAATATCTTATGATATAGCTTTGTGCAGGTTAATTTACTGCCTACAAACAATTATATTGTATGATTAGTTTACATGGGAGAGGAACAACTCTACATGGAAAACTGGTAAGTGTGACCACGCAGGCCCAGGCAAAAGTGAGAACGTGGCTTCGACTTGGTGTTTTGAAATCTGTTAGTTGTGTTACTTGTGTAGCTAGTGGATTTGCTGTTATTGAGGCATAAATTTCTTTAATAATATTTTTAGGATTGTCAGTTTTTAGTTAGATTTGTTTTACATTTCTATGGGAAGATGTTTAGGCTATTTAAAGAAGCCACAACGATGAATGAAAGGGTAGAAAATTAACATTGCTATTCTTCTCTTCTTCTTTGAGACTCCTTTCTTTTCTTCTCTCAAAATTTTACATATCAAGCAGTATCAGAGACATGGCTACTAGAAACTAACCAAATGCAGAATTCGAAGTGAAGTCCAGGAAATTCTTGGACGTCATGAATCTAGTATCAACGAGGTGCACTCTACACTACAAACAATTCTTATTGAATTTCAGGTCATTCCTACTTCACAAACTGTAATGACTACCCATCAAGACACTAACCCATTTGCCCAGCAGAATCATCCCGCCAACAAAACCAACCTTCACCTAATAAATCTCAACCATCCACAGACCATAGCCACCATCATCTTAAGCTACATTTTCCCAAATTTGACAAAGATGATCCGCAAGGATGGATCTATAAAGCGGAGCAATATTTCGAATTCAAAGAAGTAGCTGCCGATCAAGTTCATCTCACCTCATTTCACCTAGAAGCAATAACACTTCAATGGCATAGGTGGTTTGCTAAATTCAAAGGACCAGTTACATGGACGGAATTCACTAAAGCCTCGTTGCTTCGATTTGGCCTAACCAATTATGAGGACCCCTCCGAAGCACTGATCAGGCTTAAGCAAACTATTACCGACTCTGCCTACCAAGAGGAGTTCGAAAAGCTCTCCCATAGGGTGGACGAATTACCAGAGAAGTTCTTAACTGAATGTTTTATTGCAGTTCTCAAGGATGATATCAGGCTAGATGTTAAAATTGTTGTGAAAATCGACCTGATTAAAGCAGGTTCGTAGCTAAATAGGATTGAAGGAATAATAATGAACATACAGATTTTACGTGGAAAACTCCTAAATCAGTAATGAACACACAGCTTGAATAATCATCAGTGAATCATACAAAGAAATTTGTTCCTCCTAGGAACGTAACTGGTGCTTGCCATATATCAGAGTGAATCAATTCTAGAATTTTTTTGCTTCTGAACTTTGATCGATGTTGCTTACTCACAATGCAATGCTCACAAAAGGGTAGTGATACTTTTGTAAGACCTGGAAGTAGATTCTTCTCTGCAAGTATCTTCATTCCTTGTTTTGACATATGTCCAAGCTTTTATGCCACGTCATTGTAAATTTGTCATCTGTACTAGTCACAGCAACGGATGCCTCTCCTTCTTGCAAAGTTATTTCCTTTAGCATGTACAGATTTGCAACAATCTTCTCTGCCATCATAAATACCAATGCTTCTTTAATCACTTTCATGATCTTGTTTTGAATCTCAAATCTAAAACCGAGATCATCTAGTTGTCCTACAGATAACAAAATCTTCTTTAGGCCCTCCACATGTCGCACTTTTTCAATATTCTGAGTTGTCCTATCATACATCCTTAACTTGATAGTGCTGATACCAACGATCTTCAAAGCTTGATCATTACAGCTATATACAGATCCCCCAAAGATAGATTCATATTGATGGAATCAGTCTCTTTGAGAGGTCATATGAAAAGAAGCTGCTGAATTGAGAAGCCATACATCAACAAATCTTCTCTTACTCCAATAGTCGTTGTCGTTTCACAGACCATTGCATCTCCATCATTTGAAGTAGTTGCTGCATTTTCTTGAGGAATAAAATTTTTTTTATTCAGATTCCAACAATCCTTCTTCAGGTGCCCTTTCTTGCCACAATTGTAGCACTGGAAATTCTTCTTACTCTTGGATTTTGATCTACCATGACTATGACTCCCACTTAGGCCACGTTCTATTGATCTTCCTCTTGTCACTGTCAAGACCTCCGCTTGTTGAGAATTTACCAGTCTGTCTTCCTTACTTTTGCGTCGACTCTCTTCTTCCAGAATAGCAACTACAATATTGTCGAAAACTAGAGTGTCTGTGTTGTTTGTTAAATTGATGACGAGTTGATCATACGAATTTGGTAGACTTTGGAGTAAAAGTTTCGCATGTTCACTTATCTCGATTGTGTGCCCTAATGATGTGAGATGGGAAAATAGTGTATTTAAAGTATTTAAGTGCTCCGTCACAGAAGTGGATTCTGCCATGTGTAAAGTGTATAGTTTCCTCTTCAGAAAAATTTTGTTGTAGAGTGATTTAGCCTCGTAGAATGTTGTGAGATGATCTCAAATCTCTTTTGTCCTCTTCTTCTCCTTTATGCTTGACAAAACCCCATCTACTAGTGCTAGAGGAAGATTTGCTATAGCATTCCCGTCCGTCTCATTCCATTTTTCATCTGTGACTCCAGCTGGCTGTTCACTAATGGCTGCCAGACAATTATCTTTTCTCAAGATAGCCTTCATCTTCAATTTTCATAATGAGAAATTACTCCTATTGAATTTTTCAATCTTAAATTTTACTGTCATTGCTTTTATCACGAATAAAATTTAGCTCCCACTATTTCATGTGAATAGTATTTGTATGTATGAATAGTACTCATCTATGTGAATAGTACCATATGTGTATGTATAAATAGTACCGTACATGTGAATAGTGTTGTATACTTGAATAACTACACAGTTTAATGCAAAAAATAAATGCATGAACGTTTGTCACCTTTTGTAGTTAATGTTCACCAACTTTCACTATGTTCACTCGAAATTTGAACAGATTACTCCAAAAATTTCGTCGTAATTTTTTCACTTTGCTCTGATACCACTTGTTATGAAAATTGACTGGATTAAAGTAGGTTCGTAGCTAAATAGGACTAAAGGAATAGTAATAAACACACAGATTTTACGTGAAAAACTCCTAAATCAGGGTAAAAACTACGGCAAGGATAGAAGAATTTTACTACTGAAAAAATTGGAGAATTACAAGAAGAAAACTACACCCACAAAAATACACAGAGTATTTTTGTCTCTCTCTCTCACCTCACGTCTCTCTATTATGCTCTGCTCATGTGCAATCTCTTTGTTCATCTCCTGCCTATTTATAGGTAGGAGAAGTGGGTAAGTACCAAAATACCTACCATATTTGACTTCCACTTTGGTAGGCACTAACAAAAATCAAGCAACCTCGTTCCTTAACGAATTCCATCGGAGTCACTTGTCTTTTGGAAGAAGGGAACTCATTGTAGTGCAAATCTCATCCCATTTTTGGACCTTTGGCAACATCAACCTCACAAAAAATGCTACAAACCCAATAGCGGACATTTTAGGGCCACCACTTGCCCTCAAAGTTATTACTACTAACTCAGCTAATTTGGTTCGTTGAATCTCCATCCAAGAGGCTAGAGAACGCCGTGAAGGGGTTGTGTTACTATTGTGATGAGAAATATGTTCCTATCCACCGATGCAAGCGACCACAACTCTTTATGATAGAGGATTCTGATACAAGCCCAGAAGAGAATGATCAATAAGAATCAGAGCTACCGGATCAGAGCTACCGAACCCTTTACTTGAAATCTACTTACATGCTGTAGTCAGGACTGACCACCCTCAAATAATTCGAGTCATAGGTAGGTTGAGAAACAAAGATGTGACCGTTTTAATCGACGGCGGAAGTACTCACAACTTTATAGAACAATCTCTTATTTCCAAGTTTAGCCTACCTATTATTCGTGATAAAAGATTTTAGGTTACGGTAGCAAATGGAGAAAGAATTGAGTGCATAGGACAGAGTCAAGCTCTCACGATAGCAATCCAAGGACTTACAAATTACGACAGATTATTATGTTCTTCTTGTTGGAGCTTGTCAAATGGTGTTAGGCATTTAATGGCTTGAAAGTCTTGGCCCAATTGAGACATATTATAAGCACTTGACCATGACTTTCAAAACAAATGAAATTTAGCATACCTTCCAAGGAATTGGGTGCTCAAGTTTGTCAGCCTTGACTGATAAAGAACTCTATGGTTTAAAGGGTACTATGTTTCTCCTACAAATTGTTTCTGCAGTCCAAAAAGAGGACTTTAACACATATCTTTGTAATCTCCACCAAGTTTTGAATCGTTTCTCACATGTATTTACCTTTTGGCCTCCCTCCCAAAAGGTCCCACGACCATCATATCATTATACAACCCCATGCAGAACCAGTGAGTGTAAGACCTTACCAATACTAGTATTATCAGAAGAGTGAGATAGAGAAGCAATTATAAGAGCGTCAAAACAGTTTGATTTGGGCAAACAATAACTCGTTTTTCTCTCCAGTCTTACTGGTAAAAACTACAAGTGGATTATGGCGGTTTTGTGTAGACTATCGAGCCCTTATCACTATCACTATTAAAGATAAATACCCTATTCTTGTTATTGACGAATTGCTCGATGAGCTACATGGAGCTCAATATTTTTCAAAATTGTATTTAAGAGCTAGATACCATTAGATAAGGGTGGTCCAAGAGGATATTTCGAAGATCACTTTTAGGATACACGAGGGTCATTACGAGTTTGTAGTGATGCCTTTTAGGCTCACTCATGCCCCAACGTTCTTCTAATATCTGATGAACAACCTATTTCGACCATACCTGCGACAATTTGTTTTGGTCTTCTTCAACAACATTTTGGTGTATTCGGTGATGTGGGACAATCACCTCTCATATTTGGAAACTATTTTGGGAATTCTCTTTGCTAATAGGTTATTTGCCAAGGCATCAAAACGTACTCAAGAGTTTGACCCAACTAATCGCGTTACTTGCTCTCTTGCTTCAGAACAAATTCCAGCAGTGAGAGTGGTTTCAGTGGATGAAGAAATTCCAAAATAAACAGTAGCAAACACTCTCTAAATGGACTGAAATTCTTACTTTGATGTAAGATTCAATAACCAATTTCACAAGCTTGAAGCTATTTCAGTGATGAATGAACAAATG
>JANZXP010048270.1:0-11720 GCA_027576715.1 Erythroxylum flavicans | reverse complement strand
TGTCAAAAACACTTTAAACATTTCTAACCCGATCCAATTTACCAAAATACCCTTCCCATAAGTGAGGGGATGTTACATCTACCGTCTTTCTCATCAATGATCTCCTGAAGCTGTGTCAATTATGCATCTCGTATATGGGGTTACTCTGTTATATAATGTTTGCGACAAGAATTCCTTGGGTAAGTTATGGTGTGGACATTTCCATTGCAAATCCTTATATGGTTCCCATGCTTCATAGATTGATTCCCTGTCACTTTGTTGGAAGTTAGTAATCTCCTTGATGATCTTCGTAGTCTTGGTCAAGGGAAAATACTTATCTAAAAAGGCACAAACTAATTGATCCCAAGTCGTGACATTGGCTGGGTTGAGGAAATGACACCAAGCATTTGCTCTATCTCTAAGGGTAAAAGGGAAAAACCTAATTCTGACTGCATCTTCCGACATCTGATGGTACTGAAAGGTATCACAAATTTCAAGGAAGTTAATTATGTATGCTTTAGGATCTTCATTCATTAGTCCGTAAAACTACACGTTCTATTGAAGCATGTTTAGGAGAGCTGGTTTGATTTCAAATGATGCAGCTTGTATGGGTGGACTGGCTACTCCTTGGTTAGTTGCATTGAATCCTAATCTTATGAAGTCCATAAGGGGTCTATTGTTGACATCCTTAGTTCACTCCATGGTCCAAATCTTGCCAAAATTCCTCGACCATTGTTGCTTCTGTGATTTCCTCTTCTTCTTCTTCACGCCAAGCTTTCCTAATGGGTCGTTCTAATCGAGTGATGTCTAAATTTAAGGTTTTAGGTGCACGACTCAATCTTCTCATGACTCTTGTGTTCATACAAGAGCACGATTTTAGAAATGGAAAGAAAGAACGAAAATAAAAAATAAAAATTAAATAAACGCTTTAAAATATACAACTAAACTAGTTGTCTCCTCGATAACAGCGTCAAAAACTTGATTATGGTTTTTCGATGTGTGTAAGGTTTAATTAATTAACCTTGATAATCCACAAGCGCACGGGTCATTCATGTAGTACCTAAGGTGTCAATCCCATGAGCAAGGATAATCTAATCCTAAAATCTAAGGCCAAAATAAATCGCAGAAATTCAAATGTAACAAAACTAAAATAAGAATGCAATTTAATCAAGCAATTTAATTCAAAAATCAATCACAAAATATTAACAATTTAGCAATCGCAACGCACACTCAAGAATCAACCTAAGGAACTACCAATTAAAAGAAAGGAAAATTTTACCTATCTTTAATGCTAACCTAATTGATTATGAATTACTGGATTATTAGTTCTAGATGATCTTAGGATTGATTACTTTCTCTCGAGTTATAAACATTAACTTTAATTTTTAAGCCCTAATCAGATTATGAGAATTGTAATCTCTCGATTAACAATCTATTCAAAACTCTAATTAGATCTGAAGTTGTCCAAAACTACCGGGAATATATGCAAGATCTCTGTTCGCACAATTTACCGATTTGATTTAATTCTCGTCCTATTAAATCACCTAACTCTCTTAGCTCAATTTAATTATTTTTTACTCGATTCACCCTCTCAGTTTATCACTGAATTATGCAATTGTAGAAATTAAATTACAATAAATCCAGTAAAAACACAAATAATCAAATTTAATTAAATCAAAGATAAAACCCCCGAAGGTGAGTTTAGAACATCTCAACATTCAAAAATCCTATCATCATACTGTTATTCGTAATTTTATACAATAATAAAATTAGAAAATAAATAGGAAACATGATCTGAATAGAGTCGAGAGGTAGCGATGTTGAGAAACTCCTTATTCGGGATGTACATTGAGTTAGCTTCTTCTCCACTTCTCTCTTCCTTCTTCTCTTTCTCTATCTCTCGACAATTCTCTTTAGGGTTTCTTTAAAAGTGGCTAATGCCAAAAGCTTCTTCCTCTTCTCTGTCTTATTCTTTAAATATGTTTCATGTTCTGAGCAGCCTTAGGGTATTTTGGTGGTTTAAAAGGTTCAAAAAAATCCCTCGAAAGTTGACATTTTTTAGTGTCTATGTGTCTGCTCGATGTAGGCCACGATCATAGCCCTACATGCCACAATCTTGGGCTACATCTAAGCCTTCTATCATGATCGATCGTGGGCAATTTCTTGGGCTTTTATCACGACTCCAATGCTTCTGTCACGAACGTGACCTATTGTGTCATGATCGTGCACCGTTGTTTCAGCCCTAGTGTCTCCGAAACTTCTCCGTTATTCGATATTGACTCCTATACACTAACAAACACATCAAGGTACCTCAAAAACATAATAATTAAGCTTAAAGACTTGTACTAACCCTTAAAACACTTTAAACATAAATAATTAGCAAGCTAACACAATTCTAACCTAAACATATACTAAACGATTGAATTAACAATTAAATATGTATTAACTAAGCCCTAAAATACGATGCAATTCACACTTATCACTTTCTAAGGTTAACATTAACATGACACCAAGGACGATAAAGGACAAAAACTGCATAAAGTGACAAATCTTTATAGATCACCAATTTCATATCCAAGCCATCTTACGGAATCAAAGCAAGATGAGCAGCTTTCAGACTTATATAACATGCTTTCTAAGGTTAACATTAATCTTCCCTTATTAGATGTGATTAGGAACATTCTAGATTATGTGAAGTTATTCAAGGAACTAAGCACCAAGAAACGAAAGTTTGAGCCTAACGAGAAGGTGATAGTTTCGGAAGTAGCGAGTGCAGTTCTTTGGGGTCAATTATCCCCAAAACTGAAAGATCCAGGTAGTTTTATCGTGAAAGTATCAATAGGTAATAAGGATGAGGTTAAAGGTATACTTAACCTTGGAGCAAGTATAAACCTTATGTCTCACTCTATTATGAGAAGCTGGATCTAGGACAGTTAAGACCTACCAATTTATGCTTACAATTAGCTGATAGGTCAATCCGTTTTCTAAAAAGAATAATGGAAGATATGTTAGTGAAGGTTGACGGATTGATTATCCCTGTAGACTTTGTGGTCTTCTATATAGGGGAGGTTAAAGAGCAAAGGAAGGAGCAAATCATACTCCTAGGGAGGCCTTTTATGGCCACTACCAATTCCTTGATTGATATGAAGAATGGGAAATTAAGTATGACCGTTTTGGGAGAAATAGTAGAATTTTCAATCTTTAATGTTAAAGACATTCTTACTACTACTATTTATGAAGAATGCTCTCTTGTTGATCAATTTAATTCTATAGACCTTGATTCCGCATTACAGGAAGAAGAAGAAAAGAAGATGGTCTTGGTGAAAGAAATTGATAAGTGTTGTCAATTGCTAGACGATGCAACTAAGGGAGAGGTTAGCAAATTCTTGGAGAAAAATCCTAGTGAAGAGAAGAAAACAGTGGAATCAATCATTTTAAGTGATCTACCTTGAGCATGACGGTTGAGATACCTAACTAAAAGACATTAAAGAAGCTCTAAATGGGTGGCAACCCATACAATTTCTGTTTTGTTTTTCAATTATTTGTTTGTTATTCTTTTTTAGTGAAACTCGACTTAATCTGTTTGCTTTGTACATATGTACAGGCCTACTTTTCAATCTCTTCTATTTTTTCTTCCCTGCAGTTGTTCTCCACTCCTCAATGTAGGACGTCATGCTTATTCCTATGCTCCACACCACATCAACACAACCACCACCCGCACTTTTGTATCATATTTCTATCTTTTTCTTTTTATTATTTTTACTGCTTGTAAGTTCAATTTCTTTTAGTTTTAATGCTTGTACTTGTTCATGTTATTTTGTGTCTTAGATCCCTCTTTTACTTTTTGTATCACATTAGGAGCAGTGTGATATTTAAGTGGGGGAGTATTATTAAATAAATAAATAAATAAAATTACTTGTGTTATGTGTTTGTTTTTCCCGTTTAGTAGTTAGAGGTTCATGGTCATGAAATAAACTTGATCTGGATTCGAAATGCATAATATGAGTGAATGATTATTTTTGCATGCTTGGGCTTATTGACTGGGATTTCGATTAAAAGGACATTAGCTTTTTGTGATAGATGAATGACACTTTTCATTTGGTAAGAATTTGAGCCCTTTTGAAATATTTAACACCAAATTCAAGTATTCTTTGCTGAGAGTGTTCTTTTATGATTAAGGAATTCTAGAACTTGCTTGTAAATACTAGTCAAGATCACATAATCTTACGCAAACATTGAAATGATGAAGGCAATTAGGATTTACCCTTTTTGCTTTAAAAGCCACCGTAATTTTACCCTTAGTGAGCTCCCTTTGAGCTTAACATGAACCATTCCTTCTTTAAACCCAAAATGTGAGCCTTAACTTTGATTATTTAACTTTTTCATATTACTTACCGTAAGGAAGTATTGAGCATTTGAATGGGTATGATTGAGTTTAGGGAATAATTTCCTGAATAAGTGTGGGGGAATCATAGGATATAGTTGGCTTTTGAGATAGGAATGGGTAGGGTTATAATAATTTCTATCTCTCCTCTACATTTTACCTATTCTCAGATTCATATCATTGTTATAAATAAATAAAAAAGAAAAAAGAAAAGCAAAAAGAAAAAGAAAAAAGAAAAGAAAAGGAGGGAAATAAAAGATAACAAAAAAATGAAAATAAATAGGAGAGACAAAAAAAGGAGAGAGAGAGGGGAGGGGAGTGCTAATCTTGTTTATTGAGAGGAAAGAATTAAGTGTTTTATGCTTTATTGTTTTATATTACTTTAAATGCTCAATTTGTTCTGTGATTTTAAACTGTGACTTTCCTTTTTCGTACCCTTAGCTGGCCCCATTACAATAAAAATAAAGACCTTTGGATTGATGTTTATGTTTGATATAACTGGTGGAGATTGGATATGTAAGCAAGCTTATGGTAGATTACTTGCATGAAATGAACGATGAGTGAATATATCCCATCTTTGAATGCTTGAAAGGATGGAGAGTGAAGTGAGTATCTATCACACTTGTTAATGGTCTTTGAGTTAAAGTACTTATTAATTTTGGCTAAGCATTTGGAGAATAATTTGTTCACAGAGTATTATAAGTTTCAAGTTCTCAGGTTGTGCTTATTGAAACGATCGTTGATATCTTTGACCATTATTTGGGAACATTTTTGTTTTCATTGTTTGTTCTTGTATAGTCTAGTATTCTTTATTTTGCTTAAGGACAAACATAGTTTAAGTGTGGGAAATTTGTTGTGTCTAATTTCTATTGACTTTGCTTGCCTTTATATCTTGATTTTGGTTACAAATTCTTTTGTTTTGATCCAAATGTGAGATGAATTGAGTGAAAATAGTGTGAATATTGATGCATATTAGTTAGATTATCTTATGAATGTTGCATGAAAAATTAGGAGAATCATGCATGAAAGGATGAAGTGGGTTGTGAACAATGCATGCAATTAATTAATTCATGCATAAATGATGTCACATATGTTTATAGGGTGTGACAATGGTGATCACACTCATGAGCACCTTATGCACACCCGTTACAACATTTTCTTTAATTTTCCAACTTATTACATAACAACTGCAGGTTTGAGGGCTCGAAAACCTAAACCTAAAATGAGACTACAAATTACCGAAGAGAAGCTAGTGGCAAGGGAGGACTCATTTGGGGACATTCTAGGACACAAAATAGAGAGAAAGAAGAGGAGAAGAGAGGGAACACAGAGAATAGTCGGGTGAGGAAAAGAAGAAGAACAATAGAGAGGTGGAAGCAATAGGAGCCTTCGATCATCTAGATGACAACTAATGAGAAGAAAAAGGCGAGAGCCAATGCAGAGAGCTTGAGAATGGCAAGAGATCACCGCAACTCCCTCATCCGGTCTTTGTTTGTTTATTTTGTTCCTATTTTTTGCATTACCCCTTTGTTATTTATTGAATTTACTCCTCTATTAGTTGATAGACTCATACTCGATTAATTTTTGGTAGTTCATTTCGTTTACTCACTTGATTTATTGCTTTAATACTTCTCTTATACTGATAAAGATGAGATTGAAGTCTATGAAGATGATAAATCTTGTTTATTCCATAATGGGATGATTTATTTTTTTTGACAATTAATGTAGCTAGTTTAGTCAAATATGCATGATTGAGTTACTGTGTTGTTATCTTATGTTTGTTATAGTTTCTAAACTGATAAAAGCATGACCAAACTTTGCATCATTTTGGTATTAAACGAATGATTTAGAGAAGAAGTTAAATATGGAACGAGAAACTACAGACACTTAGGTTAAGAATTAGAAATATATTAACTTACAATTAATTTAGTTGATAACTTGTCGAATGTGAAAGTTAGATTTAGCTTATTATTCGAGTTGATCTTGGAACTCAACTATTAATTTTAATAAGACAATTATCCAATCATTTCTTCTTAATCATACATAGGAGAATAAATTAGTGAAATTAATTCTCAAGAGTTTCCCATTTCGATTAATTTATTCAGTTTTTTTGCGTCCAGTTAAATTAGTTTACTTTTCAGTTTAATTTTATAATTTTTTTTAAAATCTTCAATCAACAAAATGAAACGGAATGCTTAAGATTCATCTGTTTTTATTTTTTTTGAGATTATGACAGTGCTTCGTAACGCTAGTCAAAATAAAATAACTAGACTACTACTATAGCAGTGGTGAGTCTAGGCCGATCCCACAGAGAGTGTATGCAAACTTTATGAAATGAAATTAACTAGTGTTTAGGTTTAACGGGGGAGGGTGGGGGTTTTGGTTTTAGAAAGAAGAAAATAAAATTAAACTAAACTAATAAAAACAAATTAAAGAAAACATGCAAAAAATGATAAAAGTGAAGAATTCAGTAGGACCCGATTCTTTGGTTCAATCTCGACCTATACCCTAGTTAAGCATATTTCATTGATTTGTTCTTCTCAAATCTCTCTTAGTAACTATTAATCATGGGTTACTAATTAACCCAAGTTTTCCCTTAGGTTTTGTTTAATCAAGATACGATCGTTAATTAAACCTAACTACCGAATAACCTAGGATACAATCTCTAGATTTAATTAGGCAATGGAATTATGAATTAGGAAAACCAATTAATCAAAGCAACAACCACATACGATGCGTCATTTAGCTTTGGTTATGTTATCCCTAATGATTACAAATCATTAATCGCTACATATGAATTTCAATATAACAATTACGGATTACATTAAAATTCTAGCGATGGGTTTGCAAATAAACGATTCAATGCATGCATTAAAGTCATCTTTTCATAATACCCAATTCGATCAGCATAAGACAACATAATCAATTGCTAATGAGAGAAAGAAACAACAAAAATAAAGAAATACACTTAACCCAGGTTGTCGATGTCGTTGTCACCTTCGAACAGGTGTCGAGACATCTAGCCCTTTATGGGTCTCTCCCAAGAAAATACTTCAACCTACAGTGGATAACCCTATCGTGGCCTTCTCACTGCACCTCCAAGCTCTCTTCTATCGCAAGCTTCTCTCTATTTCACGCTACTCTCTTTTGTTCTATTTCTTAGCTACTCTTTTCCACTATTCTATGATGTGACAAATAAACTTTATGATCCATCTCCACTATTCACATATCCTTTTGTTTCTGCCGCAAGCTCCCTATTCACTGATTTGATAAATTAATATGCTGGGTCATGCATACTATTCACGCCTCTCTTAACCCTCCGCTGCTTCTGTACGTTATCGTTTTCCTTGGCCAACTTATTCGTGTATTACCATTTTGCTCCTTGTTTCCCACTCTACTGGAGCGTTTTGGTGTCTCTCCACTTGCTGCATGCTTTTCTTTTGGAATTTGAAACTAAAATATATTACCAAAGCTGAAACTTATACACAATCCTTTACAAGCATATCATAAAAAGTTAAACAACAATAAACTACACTACTAGAAAAGTACAATTGATACATCTCAAAACATTAAATAGACCATATCAGTCTAAGTTCCTGGTTGATGTTATTTTGCTTCCCTTTGGCTATTATTATCTCTCTAATCAAATTAACTATTGTCTTGGGAAGTTCATACTTATGTTGCTCCTCTTTCTTGTAAATTCTCCTATTCCTCTCCCTCCATATATAGTAGATCACCATCTGAAAGGACGTCTTAATAAGAAGACTATCTTGCTGGCCTAATTTGGAGTACCGCATGATATCATTCAAAGCTTCATTCTAGTCAAAAGAGAAACTTGGAATTCTAATCAGATTTAAAATTCTGCTCCACACCAATTTGGTATAGTCACATTCAAAAAATAAATGATTGCTACTCTCGTTTACATGTTTACTCTAAACGTAAAGGGGATCAAAACTTTTGAACCAGCAGTCCTTCATTCTCAACCTATTCTTAATAGTTAACCACAAGAAAATAGCAGTTTTAGAGTTAAAACCTGCTTCCACACTACTTCGACCCACGGGACTGCTTCCAGAGGTGCAGTGTCTATAATGTGAGCATATTTGTTTATGAAAACACCACTATTATAGGTAACCCATATCGCCTTATCCAACCTAGTACTAATTTCCAACCCAGAAGCGTAGTCCAATAGGTGCAAAAACCTGAAATTATTCTTCCTGTCTCTCTCCCGAAAGAACCATACAACTTTAACCTCCTTAGGAATCCTATTTCGTAAAGCTTGTAAGTTAGTCTGTAACCATAAAGGACTGAAAATGGTCCAGTTATCAAACCAAAAACTAATATCTTCACCATTCCTTACCCTATACTCTATACAAGGATAGATCTTTTCCCTAAGGTTGAACATGCTCTTGAAAATCCAAGTGTAGTCATACCTCAGCTGAAGTTACCATAAACTTTGGCCATTAAGGTGGTAAGTTTACACCCACTTAACCCACAACACTTCTTTATCAACAAATGATCTCTATATCCTCTTCATTAGTAAAACCCTTTACATTTGCGTAATCGAGATAATTCTTAATTCCCCTTGTTTTTTTAGCAAAATAATTTCGCTCCACTTGACCTTGGCCCCTTTACTATTTTCATATTTTCCATTCCATAAAAAGGATTTTAACAACCTCTCCATTTCCTTGATCACTTTCTTAAGTATTACCAAGTAAGCTGCCCAGTGGACATCCATATTGTTCAAAACCGACATAATGAGGGTAACTCTAGCAGCTAGTGATAAGATTCTATTCTACCAAGCATATATTCTAGCTTTCAATCTCTCTAACAAAGGCATAAAATCTAAAAATTTTGACTTACCCGAAGTAATAGGGACTCCTAAGTACCGAAAAGGAGTTTTGTAAAGAGAAAATCCCACCAAATTGCTTATCCGCTCTGGATTCCTAACATCTAAGGAAACATAGACTCCAGTCTTCTGCACATTCAACTTCATCCTAGACCATCCCGAAAAAGTATTCACCAAATTCATCATCATCATAATGACATATGATTTAGCCTTGCAAAACAGAATCACATCATCAACCTAAAGCAAATGTGATAATTTTAGTTCCCTGCATTTATAGTGATACTAAAACAAACCATTACTTTCCACAATTTTGGATACTAGTCTAGATAGTCCCTCCATAGCTAGAGTGAATAGGTAAGGGGAGAGAGGGTCCCTTTACCTAATCTCTCTAGTATTAAGAAACGATTTCGTAGGAATCCTATTGAATAAAACACTCATCGAAGTAGTTTGAATGCATTGTAGGATCCACTGGCAAAATCTTGAAGGTAGATCGATCGCTTCCAAATAATCTCTCAAAAAAACCCCAGCTAATAGTGTCATAGGCTTTAAATAAATCAATCTTTAATGTACAGCTCTTAATCTTTTTACTTGTGTGGTATTTGCCTAACAAGTCTTCAAGTACCAATATATTATCCCCAATGCTTCTCAATGGAAGGAAAGCTCCTTGTGCCATATTTACCACCTCAGATAACACTGCTTTAAATCTGTCAGCCAATAAAGACGCTATAATCTTATAAACAATTGAGCAACATGAAATTGGGTGATAGTTCGTGATCATCTCGGGCCTTTCCTTCTTTGGAATTAGACTAATGAATGTGTGGTTGATCTCCTTCAATAATGATCCAGAAGAGAAAAACTCTAACACTGCATCAGTTAATAGAGGTCTCGTTATGTTCCAAATTTGTCGAATATCTGTCGGAACCGGACGATTTAAAACTATGTAGCTGAAATAACACCTTTTTCACCTGCTAAGCAGTGAAAGGGGCATTGAGCATCTCCAGGGTGCCTTGACTTGGACAAAAATCTAGCACATTTTTAATCCCAAATATGTTATGATTAACTTCAGAGCTCCCCATTAGCTTGATAAAGTGACCTTGGATATGATCAAAAATCTCCTTTTAACTAGTTATCATATTCCCCTCCTCATCCTTCAATTTTGTAATGGTGTTAATATTTCTTTGAGCTAACGACGACGCCTGGAAAAAACTTAAATTTATGTCTCCCTCTTTAAGCCATATTTGTCTCGCTTTTTGTTTGATGATCGAGTTATGCAGTTTTAGTGCTTCCTAGTAGTTCTTTATCTAGTCTGCTTCAAGAGTTCTTAATCTTTCATTGAGAGGATCAATATAACACTGTTGTTGAACCTCGGGTAATGTTTTACCTAGTTCTTTCGAATCCCATGTTCGATCTTTACTAAATTCTTTAATAGCAACTTTTGCAAGCTTCAATTTCTGCATAAGTTGAAAAGCCTTTTACCTTACTATCTCTATTTCCCAAGCCTTCCAAATCATTGCCATAAAACCTTATATCTGAGTTAAACCATTAAAGAATCTGAAATGTGCCCCTGTCCTTGAGCCAACACACATCTGTTGAACTAAAATAAACGTATGATTAGAAGAACCAGGTTCGCCAAACACTGTCGAAGCGGTAAGGAAAGAGTTGAGCCATCTTTGATTCACCAAAGCTCTGTCTAATTTTTTCTTAAAGAACTTGTTTCCCTTCTATTTATTTTCCTAAGTGAACCATCTACCAAGACCTCGAAGATCCACTAAATCAATACTTTGAAGCAGTTGATTTAATTATATCCCTGATCCTACATGAAAACTCACACCTCCTTCTACTTCATTCGATTTTAGACAGTAATTAAAATCCCTCAGTACTAACCACGGATCTTGTATACCCACATATAAATCCAGTATCTCCTCCCACAACTTAGCTCATTGAAAAGAAAATTTTAAGGCATAGATAATTGTAACCTCAAAGTGGAACTTACCTAACCAGTGGTGTAAATAAACGAATTACTCACCCATCTTTACTACACAAGCCTCAACCTTGTCCGTATTGTAATAACACAAAATCCTACCATTATAGTGATAGATGTGATTAGAGAAAAAATCCAAAATAGCAATCCCATTCTGAACCGCGCCAGCCTTTATTTTAGTTTCTAGAAGTTCTTCCAAAACAGATTTGTTGTCTACTACTACTTCCTGCACCATCAACTTCTTAAGGGGATCATTAAGGCCTCTTATGCTCCATACTAGTATCGACATCTATTGGAACCCCTAAAAAAGACACTTAGGGGATATAACCCCTTTATGCTTTTTTTTTCCTTTCTTCCTACCAATACTCCTTTTAATAACACCTATTATAATCTGACTGGGATCACTCACTTCCATGTCTTATTCTACTTCCTTCTCTAGAGTAGTAACTGGTTCTGTACCTTCAATTTACACAGACTCCATATTATTATGCATTCCATATGGTTGTTCTGCCTTCCAACCAATTTGTTTC
>JANZXP010048239.1:0-11724 GCA_027576715.1 Erythroxylum flavicans | reverse complement strand
CAAGTGATGTGCGTCGAACACACTAAAAAATAAAACCTAACTTTGTACAATTAAATTGATAGTAGTGGTGAGAAATGATTGTATTCATAGAGAGTCTGCATTTAGCTTTTGTTGTGAATAAACCCTTAAGCATGCACAATTCGAGAAAAAAGTATTAAATTTAAATTATAATACAAATAGGAATTAAAAGAAAAAAGTTCAAGACATGTAATTAATACCATTCACTTTCATCTTCACTGCTGTTATATATAATTTGGGCCATGTATTTTTTTCAGGTACTTATCATACTTGGCTAACTTTTTTCGAGTATATTGTAATTAACCCTTACGTGTCTTATTTTCCTCTTGAAGTTGTTGAATGAATGTTTTACTTAATGAGGTTGAAACATTTGGCTTAGGGTCAAAGCCAAGACCTTTGATACAACCAAAATATGTACTAAGCACAATATTGCAAATGTCTTCTACATTGACCTTATTCCCTTTAGATATTGATTTATATAACAATTCTTCATCTTATTCTAAAATTAAATAAACCAAAATTCAATTAAAATATTATTAGTTACAACTATATAAATAAATAAACTTAAATATTAAACAAATATTTATACTTACATAAATATTTTCTACTTACCTTTCTTATAGTGAGTGGCTTTGTATAGTGTGATCCTATCACACTCTTATCCATGTAGTTCCTTTTCACTCTGTTTTATGAAAGAAAAATACGCGGCATAATAAATAATATAGTGTTTATTTATATAATTATAACTTGTAAACAAGGATCTTCCATATTCATTTTGAACAACTACAAATGATTTGGACCGTTAATTGTGAGGTGTTTTCATTTTTCCTCTATTGACCTTTGCCTTCTCATAATTTTCCTAAATAAAGAAAAAAGATTAGGTAGTTATTAATTCATCTAACAAGATTAATGGAAGCAAATGTGAAGGAAAAAAATATGAACTTTGGGAGAGGTCTAATAATCACACAAATTATTTCAATTTTCTTGAGACATTCATTCCAAAACATGACTCCATGCCTTCGCATCAGAAGGAAAATATTTATAAAATTGATGCAACCTATAACGATGATCCTTGGTCCTTTGTTTCAACAATGAAGTGATGCAGTTTAAAACATTAGGGCCCTTGATATCGACAATATTCAATTTCAACTATGAACAATAAGTAAAACTATAATTAATCTTAAATTAAGTGAAAGAATATTGCATATAGTTAAATAAACATAAAATTACCATAACTTTATTCAAAGCATTTTCAAGCAAGTTGTATTCCTTTAAGTTTTTAACATGCTTCAGACAAGGGAGTTCTGTTCTCTTAATAATCCTAATTCACTTGAAAATTTTGCAAATTGAATCTTGTCCATAAGACGACCTTATGAAGTATCAATCTTTATTGACATCTTGTTATTCATTAAAACATTTATTTGTTACAATTCATAACCTCTAGTTATACTTCCACATCTTTTTTTAATATTGACATTGGAACCTGACAATAAATCAACAATGATAAGAAAAAACACATTAAAAATGTAAATATATATTTGAGAATAAGCCTATTTGTAGATTTTAAAGATTAACAAACCTGCAGATCTCACTGTACTAGTTGATTCATTGTTGTTTGAGGAAGAATGAGGTTGTGTATGAATAATTTCATTGGTGGCTGAGGTAGAATGTTGTTATTGGCTAGGAAATGGATTGATGTCACCAATTAATTGATCTGGTTGATTTTACAAATCCCTCTGGTCTACAATTTCCATACCTTCCACCTTCTTCCCTTTATTTCTACCAGGTGCCATTATATTGGATATATATAAAAAAATTTTAGTAACATTACAATACATCCAATCATCATTATCAACAGACATTCAATCATAAACATTAATCACATTAATATAAGTCAATCATCAACAATAAGCGTTAACATAACGATCAACAATGCACCTATTGACGTAACTCAATCATCAACAATACGCATTGACATAAACCAATGATCAACAATATGCATTGATATAAGTCAACCATCACTAATATGCATTAATATAACTCAATCATCGATAATACGCATTGGCATAACTCATTCGTGAACAATAAACATTAACATATGCCAATCATCAATAATACACATTGACATAAGTCAACCATCAATAATATGTATTAATATAAGTCAATCATCAACAATATCCATGCCACATCAATGGCTTTACCTATTAAAAATATCTATGCCACATCAAAGGCGTTACCTATACTTTTGAACTCATAAGTTATTAAAGAACTAAGTGAAATCCATTCATAAAACTCAACCATATGTAGAATAACTAAGAAAAGTTGTCAATCCTTTCATATACTAATAGTTCACAATAAAGCAAAATAGATAAACCGTTATGGCTTACACCAACAAATGGGGAAAATTACAATTAAAGTTATAAAAAACAACATAAACATTGTAAATAAGAAGAAATGCTGAGAAAACGACTTTGGAGATGTTGGATAATCACTCATGCACACAAATATCTCACTTTCCTACAAATTTGTTCCAACATTCTAATGATTTTGAAATTCAAATTTTCACTTGGAGACTTGTATCGTAATTTAAAGATATCTTACATGGTTTGAGCTTATTGATTGTTGATTTGCATGTACGAGTATATATAGATGTATATGATTGGTGTAAAAATAATTATACATGCAAATATATATATAAATCCACTACTATGTACTAGATCAATGACGATTTTATAATTTTTAAGTAGAACATTTGTAAAGATGGTCTGAAAAAGTTAGGAAACTATCTTAGAATACATTGTATTTTTGTAAAGGTGGTATGCAAAAGTTAAGAACCTATCTTAGAATACATTGTATTGAATCTTTTGTATTAATAAAAAAATCCTTTGTCTCATGTTGAATGAATATATTGGTCCATGCACACGTTAGGCACCAAATTGAGGGAGACAAGTACCTTTCCATAACCAATCTACTAAATAACTCGAAATAACCAAGGAGTTAGATCCTTACTTATATCATTCTAGGTACATATATTTCACAACATTCCTAGTAAACACTCTAGAGATCATAATTACACTTCAAACTCTTCTTCAAACATTAGAAATTAAAACAACTTGAAAACACTCTTAAATACAATTCCAAGATCATACCAAATATTCAGTCGTAGAAAATAACATAAATTACAAATTATAGCATAACATTAGATAGTATAATATTGTATGCTTACATTTAATTATTCAACTTCTAAGTAAAACTTTCAAGTTTTCCTCTTAGTTCTTCCAGTAACCATGAGCTTGCCCTCTTTGACTTTCATTTTATGTTTACATTCTCTTAAGTTGTTTTTCATTAAATGAATAAGACTAACTGAGTAAGCGAGGTTTTAAAGGTTAAGAAGAGTTAGCCTATACATGTCGCTAAAAGGGTTTGCCATACAATTCAAATAAACCAACTATCAAATGAAGGAAAACACTACCCACAAGCTTTAAATTGACCATAATATTGGAAAAAAGTGTGTCAAAATGATTGAGCAGTCGAACATAGAAAATATTTTAACTTATTCTTCTTTTTAAATTCTTATTCTCATCTTTAGTTTTTGGAGTTTGGTGAAAATGAAAGAAATTTAGCTTAGAGAGAAGGAAAGGAGAGAAGGAAAGGAAAGATGAGAAGGACGAATTATCTAGATGGACAAACAACCGAAGACGACAAACAAAGACGTACGAAGATGGATGATGTGTGAAGCTACCTTCTAGAATGCTATTGGCATAGGAAAAAGAAGATTTTGGTAGAGGAAGAAGAAGATTTGTCATTAGGTTTTAGATAAGATGATAATGATATCATTTGTAGTGGAACAAATGACATCATTTTTATTAAATTTTGAAGAACTATGGGAACATTTGGCGACGATTTTAGGAAAATGTTGGCAATGGGCTGATAATTGGCGACGACTCTAGATAAACATCACAAATTGGTTGACCATTGGTGATGATTTATGAAAACTGTCACAAATGAAATGTGTAACAACATTTTGCGATGTTTACATAATTCATTGCTAATGGTTTTCTTATTGCGACAATTTAGGAAAAAATTGTCACAAAATGATTAGCCTATTGCAACGGAACGATTTCCTAAAAACATTGCAAATGGCTAACCATTTTGCGATGATTTCCCAAATGTGTTCCAATAGGCTAACCATTTGACAACATTTTTACTAAAGTGTCGCCAAAGTCTAAGGCTTTCTTATCATATATTTATTTATATATTTAACAATTTTTTTGTAATATAGAAATTCTATAAAATTATGGAATTTACATATAATAAATAGAGTTTTGTGACACCTCATAAAAATGTCAAATCATATATTTTAAAGAGAAAAATAAAAAGTATAAATCTATGTAGAATTAATTAATTTTGTGTTTATACTTTTATAAAATTTTAAAATAACATTGTTGTTAGCCAAATTTATTTTTAAACATAGAATCATTGTCAATAATAATAATTTGACTTTTATGAATATGATAGTAATATTTAATATTGATTTCTATTTTTACTATATTGCAATTATTTTTAATTATATTATAATTATATATAGTAATTAATATAATGATATATCAATGTATAAATAATAATTGTAATTAATATAATGATATATGAATGTATAGAGAATAGAAAAATTTTCTCATATCTTTGTTATCATAATATTTCATTTAATCATAATTCTCTATGTTCAAATAATCGCATAAGTGTTTCCTCTTTTAGCGAGGGTTTTTAAAAATCATCATAAATGTTTAACCTTTTTGTGATGATTTTTTTGTTCATCACCAAAGGTTAACCAAAACCATTTCGTTTTATGAAATTGAAAACCTAATAACCCAAAGATAGTATATAAATAGTCATTTTTGTCCTGTCTTCCTCTTCGTAGCTGCAATTAAATCTCTTTCAGTTCGATGTCCAAGTTCCCAACTTCATCTTCATCTTTGATGTCTATCTTCGTCTCCAGTATATGTCTTCATCTTCGTCTTCATTTTTGTCTTTTTTGCTGGTGTGTGTCTTTGTCTTTATCTCCACATGAGGGTTTTCTTTTTTCAGGTAATTCATTTCCATTATACCTATACATAGTATGTTGAACTTTATCTAAGTGAGTGCAAACCTTGCTTATCTTTACAAGTGGGGGAGATTTTCATTACTTTTTCAAGGTAATGAAATGAAGGGGGAGCCCACACCCTTTAGAACCCCACAATTAACATTCGTAAACTATGTTTTTTTCAAATTTTTTCTTTTTTTCTTTTCAAATTTAAAATAATGAAATTGTTGTTTTTCTTCTTTTTTAAATTTCTTGAGAATCACCGTTAAGAAATGTCGTAATGATTATGCCGCTGGAGGGTATGTGAATATGCTGCTAATGAAAGGAATCATGTATGAGATTAATTAGTGTTTTTTTATTTTTCATTCAATTTTCATCAACTTGTCTTAGTTAATAGATCATAAAATTAACATTCCTAGAATTTTATAAGAAACTTATGGGGAAGTGGGATATTTATGTGCAGGAATGATTACCCAAGATTTCCAAAGTCATTTCCTCGGCATTTCTTCTTGTTTACAATGTTTCTATTGATTGTTATAAGTTTAGGTTTAAGATTTTCTCTCTTACTGATGCTTCCGGTTAAAAAAAAGCATTATATTTATACCTATGTTCAAAATTATTACATGGATTGACGAAAACTACAAAGATAAATAGTGAACTTTACCTTGATTGATAAGCATCTTTGTATTAAATTTGATGATAGAAAACTTAAAATAGTTATATGGTATATGTTGTATAATTTGGTAATGTATTTATATAGGTTATGACTTATGTTTGGAGTAGACAATATATAAAAATTACTATTTATATGTGTAATAGAAACTTTCTTTACTTATGTGAATATGTTATAAACTCACCTTTAATCCGTTATACTAACTTATTGATGTCGATTAATAATTTTAAAAGTGTGTCAGATGTGAAAAGAACATTCAAATAAGAAGTCTCTTATTTTTAAAGATGTCAGGTCACTTATTAATCTATGGCATGTGCTCAAGGTTTTATTAATCTTTGAGGGTGAGTGGCAAATTTAGAATGTGCTTGTGCAGGATTTTTTGTTGGCTAAAAAATTAAGTTTCGATGATCTTTGCTTCTTCTGTGAATATTTTGTTAATTGCATATAACCTCATATAATTTTTTGTTTCCTTATTTAGTTTTACACTCTGCTTCTATATTGATTATACCTATGACCTGTTTTTTTTATTTCCTTTTCAAAATAAAATCATTAACATAAATTCACCGCGACATATCAATGTGGCAAATAGTTTTTTATTGTGGAATTGAGCTCCAATGGGAGGTATCTGGCAAAATTCTCTTTATTGAAGAACAAATCGATGTATAACAAATCTGCTCACCAAAGTCTAATTATCGCTTCCTTCAATGGTCGATCTTCTTCTTCAAGGTTTTTACTATCATTCTAATTAGCTCTCTTTCTTTATTATTTGTTTCTAATTTTTTATTATAAAGCTATTAGATGAAGGTGTGATTGTATATACTATACATTGGGTAATATTGAAGAGAACGTAGATGAAAATGAAGGCAATAGCGATGTTCCTATGGTCCGTACAGGATTAGGCAAATTAGTAGTTTTGAAACAATCATCGATTATGAAAACTATGCTTATTTGTTATGACGATGATGGAGTCATTCAATCAAGTATGCATGTGTCTAATTTAGCTTTTTTAGTTTTTAGGATTTAATTTTTTAAAGGATTGTGAAGAAATTAAGCTGATTATTCTATATTGTTTGTTCCTTAGGTGAAATGCATGGTACATGCAGTTCATCTAATTCATTGTTCCATACTACATTTGAAAAATCATTTAATGTATCTTTTACTACATTAGTTAAAGCCAATAAGTTATTGGAAGAGGCTATCAATAAACCAACTATCAGGGAAGATCTTTTTCTATTTCAATTAATGCCTTCAAACATGCAAGGAGCCTTCTTGAGAATCCAAATATAGGGAACTCCTTACCTTATCTATTGAGTCTCATGTCATATGGAATCTAGAAAAATAATTATATCCTTTTCTCTTCGAAGGAATATGCGTGAAGTTCATTATTTTTCTCTTTGTTTATTTTTTTTCTGTAAGAATGATTAAAGTTCTAATTTAAAATCCTGTATTACTTACCATATATAATTATATCATATTACTACCATATATGACTTTATGTAATATTTTTTTAGTTATAGTTTCATAAATTATTGAAATGATGTGACATTGTCGTAGCTAAATTTATTTTTCGACTTAGAATTTTTTCAAATAATATTAAATTTGATTTTTGTCAATATTATGTTCAATCACAAAATGATCAAGTTAAACTTAGTGAATTAATAATTAAATAAGGGAGTTATTTTGTTACTCAAGCAATTGTAATGCGTAGCCCTCGTTACCTGCCTAGGATTAAAGATGAAAGTGAATAAATGAAGAAAAATGAAAAAAATACCTATTTTTTTTCCATAACTTCGAACAAGCTTTTCGATGCCAAAACCTTTGAACTTTCTTGATGACCTTTACGAAAGTTGATCAACTGGATGTCATTAACATCTTTTTGTGCCTTTTTTAACACATGAGCCTTTTAACGAGTTAGAGAATCCTAACATTTATGACTTACTTAAGCAGAAAATGGGAGATCTTAGTAACTATGTATAGTAACCGTATTAGGCCCCCTATCACGGGCCTAATGCAAGTCCGACCTACACTGATTAAAGTCCATTTTCTTCACCGGACATCAACCCATTAAACCAAATCCTTTATTAGGCTACTTTATTATCTTTTATTGGATCAAATTTGATTTGCTTAACTGTAAGATTATTAAAATCATAATTAATTATTGTCTAACTTAAGAAAATTATTAACATTCTCCCCTTTAGACAATAATTAATTACAGTAGTTGTAAAAACAATAAAACCATTAAAAGCAGTTAAGTCAAATCAATGAATATGTTGACAAAAAATCATTTAATCCAAAGATAATAAAAGTCCATCATTATGTCCCATAAGGTTTTCAATACCAAAAATATCAAATGCATTTATCATATGTGGCACAGATATAATACAATCACACATATCTAATACCTTACTAACATGAATGAGAAAATGAAGTGTGGCAAATTAGGATGATACTTATATAACTTGAAAAGTATCATCCTTCAGTCTGTAGGTCTCAATTTCTCTGAACTTTATGCTAAACTACACTAAAGAAGTTTGTTTTCTCTCCCTGAATGCTAAACCACATTAGAGAAACCTTTATGGGATTAAACACTTATATCCCCTTATGTCATATCAAAAACCATAGATTTACATGTATATTTATATATGCCCTAATGATATAGGCTCAAGGTCAATCAATACATACATGCCCAATGACCTTCAAAATACTTAAGATTGATACAGATCCTAAGACTTTCACCTATATTATGACAATTTATGACAACATATATGACTGAGAGAAAAATGATGATCATCTGTATTGACAAAACATACCATCATAATACATGAAAAACATATATAAATGTATAATGAGCAAACATAGTGATCCATAACTAACAATGTCTAAGGACTTTAGTACACCCATACTGTACACATGTCTCTTAAAAACAAGTGGCGAATTCCTTTAGTTAAAGGATCATCAAGCATATCCTTAGTCCTTAGATGCTCCACCTCAATGTCACCTTTCTGTATTAATTCCTTAATGATCAAATGACCTCCATTGTGATGATTATTAAGCAATTAGCGGCGATATTACTAAAACATCTCCAAAGGATAGGCCTTTTGAGACTATTTCAAAAAAGCATTTGCAAAGGCTTGTCATTGAGCAACGATGTTATTGAATCATTGTTAAATGATTGTCATGTAACTATAATTTTTGAAATCATTGCCAAAAGTCTAAAAGCTTACTTTTAGCTATGATTTTAAAAATGTTTTGGCAATGATTTCAAAAATGTCACAAAAAAGTAGCCAAAGGCCTACCTTGTTGTAATGTGCATAAAGGCCTTTGAGTCAAGTATAGGGAAGCCAACTCTTTTAGAGTTCACAGATTGGCCATAACTTCCTAAAGTTCAATTCCTTCTTGTATTCTTGGAATTGTTATGGTTTCCTTATGCAACCTTCGTAGCATCCTTTTGATTTGAGGATTAAATTGTACAAGGTCTTGATGAGGAGATCTCGTCACTATCATACACAAACACTAGCATAAAAATTTAAAAAACAACTATAAAAACTAATTATAAACAAATATATATATATATATATCACCAATTAATATTAAAAACAAGAAGAACTAAATCACTTCACTCCCCGACAAAGATGCTAAAATTCTTGATGAATGTCAAACATATAAAAAAATGAAACCTAACTTTGCACACCCCGACAATGATGCTAAAATTCTTGATGAATGTCAAACATACAAGAAAATGAAACCTAACTTTGCACATCTAAATTTATAGTAATGGTGAGAAAGGATTGTATCCACAAAGAGTGTGTGTTTAGCTTTTGTAGTGAATGAATCGGTGTTTATGAGTAGGAGGTGGGGGTTTAGTTAAATTCAAATAATTAAATAAATAAGACTAAACTAGATAAGAAAAATCAAGTCAATATTACAAAATTATAGGGATTAATCAATAGGTTTTGAATCCAGTTTGGTTCAATCTCAACCTTCATAAGAATGTACATAATCAATCATTAGGTTATTCTTATACCATAACTGTAGATTAACAATAAGCTCTATTAATCCAAATTGTTCCTTAGGTTATATATAATTCAAACAAGTCTTTAATTAGATCTAGTTATCAGAAAACCTAGAATAAGCTCTCTAAATTTAGTGTGACAATTGTATTACGTAATAGGAAAATAGGTTAATCTAAGAAATAATCACATAAGCTCGTGTCATTTTACCTATTATATGATATCCCAAATGATGTGTGACCATTAGTTTACCACAAGTGAATCAGAGTTACAATGATTACATATTGTAATCTAGTTCTAGCAATGAGTTTTTACGTGAATAATCTATTTAGAATATCGAAATCATTCATATATAAATTCCAAAACATTAATCATAAAATAATATAGAAAATCGCAAAAGAGAGTTAAGAACAACCTCACTAGATTAATTAACATCTAAATATATTTGTCGGCCTCAATATCTTCTTTGAACAAGAAAGATGAAGTTTAGCTCCTTATAGTTCTCCAAAAGGAAAGGTATCTATGTCCCTTTTTCATCTCTAATGTCTTCATTCCCTCTTTGGCTTCTTAAATGCCCTTTTATACTTAAAATTAGGCTTTTGTAACAATACACATTCAAATACACAAGTGTGTAAGTGATTGTTTATGTCAATTTTTCTAGAAATCATGAACATACACATTCACAGTGATATACACGACTAAGATAGATAGCTATGTAGCTCACTTACATGGTTATGTAAGTCCCCACAAAATTTTGTAGGTTATAAGGCTACTTAAAACCCCATGTGTACACGCCTACATGCTTATAACTAGTCACACATTCCTATACATCTCTGTGTATATCATATACATAGACGTGTGCATCTCTACACACGTGTGTAAGTTATGCTGACTTTATTTCTTGTTTTTTTCACCCTAACTCATCTCCTTTTTACTCCCACAAAGGCAATGACACTAAGGATATATTTTTAGTTCATTTTTGTTCCAACTTATAACTAAAACAAAATATGAACCAAAATATGCATCTTAAACATAACATAACATTAATCACTAAGCATTAGGGAGTAAATATATAGTCAATCAAGTCATATGTACTTAGTGAGTAAATATATAGTCAATTAAGTCATATGTATGTTAACCACAACAAAACATTAATCACTATGCATTAGGGATTAAATATATAGTCAATCAAGTACTTATCAACAAGTGATTTGATAGAAATTTAGCAAATTTTACTCTAGGGGAAGTAGTACATGGCGTAAAACATAGGAGTTCATATTTTTAACCACCTTTATGTATACAAACATATGGAACTTGAATTTGAACGAGACCTTTTGACTTCAAAAAATAAGAGAGTTTATGATCACTACCTTTAACCACCTTTATGAATGGGAGTTTTGTAACTCTGTGTCTTTCTTTAAGAAGCACCCCCTTAATGCGGGCTACACACTGGAACGCCCGGAGGTCATTCTGGTATATATCCTACGATAAGGGTGAGCTACGTTCGGACACTGCACTAACTTCACATGGCATCATATCATTATTCATTAATCAGCATCGTATGGAAAATCACACTATTTAAAACTCAAAATTTTCCTCATTTCATTTCACAACCTCGAAAGTCTGCATTGTATTTTTCAACACTTACTACATGTACATCATTAAACCTAGTACAAAAGTACAACATGAAAGAGAAAAATACACATAGTCTATCCAATCTGCCCAAAAATCCTAGTTAAACGACCTTTGAGCCATTACTTCTCTTTCCAAAATCGCATAGAGCCTCTCACTCGATAGCATCGTCTCTCAGTCCTGAAAAGACCACGTTGCAATTTTGGTGAGTTTTGTGAACTCAATGAGATAACTATCATCGATGATTCACTCAATTCATGCATCACATTATTTCACATAACATATAATCACATTGGATCACATACACTTAA
>JANZXP010048191.1:0-11726 GCA_027576715.1 Erythroxylum flavicans | reverse complement strand
AATACACACCAATTCAATTTTCAAGACAAATAATCCACAATTCACATTTTTAATCACATTAAAAATCACTTATACCCGGAAAATGTCAATGAATGCAAGTACAATCATATTAATGTGCAAAAATCAATATTCTCGTGTATGTGTATGCCACATTATGCATAAGTATGAATTATACTTCCTAATTTCTCAATGACTTTTTATAGGCACTATTTTAACCTTATCCTAAGTGACAGGATGTTACAACTAGAATATAAATAAAATAAGTTATTGGATCGTAACAAATCAATCAATCAATGGAATTAATAAAAGAGTCAACATTTGTTAAGGTTTCAAAATAGGGTTCATCTAACCTAAATACTAATGAAATATTTAGTTATACATTGGCAAATACAAAAACAAACATACATAAATAGAAAGACGAATTAAAGACAATAGAATCATAATTCTAAATCTCCCTGATTGTCTTCTATCGAATATTCTCGTGATGTAGAGGTCTGATCTTGTATTCCAATGGATCTGTTGAGAAAATCTTTACGTTTCCTACTCCTCTAGCTTACAATCACACCCAAAGTTGCCCCTTTAATTGCCTCTAAAAAGTGTCTTTTATATTGAATTCTAGGGTATTGGCAGATGTATGGTTTTGTGCACGGTCGTGTCTGTAACCAAATTCTCTTAATATTACAAAACTGCAAGACATGGGAGATATGCATGGGTAGATGGACAATCGTGCATATAGATTATAAGTACCTTCATAAACTTAAAGAAGAAGAATTCAAATGAAAACATAACATAAGATGAATAGAAGGGATGTTGTTGTGTTTTTAATCGAATTCTTCTCCTTTAAGTTCATGAAGGCAATTGTAATCTGTATACATACTTGGAGCAAATTATGTACCAAATATACAACAAAAGTATAAAATATCAAGCAAAATATATCAAATATTATCCATCTATCAAATTCCCTCAAGGAATTCAACAAGTTTCTGAGCTTGTGCATCAATAGGGAGAAAAGCTACCTGATGCTTTCAATTGATGCTACACATTCTTCTTAGGAGCTTATAAGAATTTCAAGTCTTAACACTCAAATCCCCTCCTTTTACACACCTAGATATATCGATTACCTCAAAGGGGATCTACTATTTAGATTGTTGGCCTCTTTTTGATATGATAAGAAGAAGAATTGGGAATCAGTGCTATAAGCATCTATCTTATCTATGCAAATTAAATTTAATTATTTCTATACTTAACGACTTATATATTGTTTCTCCCATATTATTATTCCAAAGAAGCATACAAAGATATTGAAAATTTATTTAGGAACTTCCTTTAGATAGGTGATAAAAAAAAGAAACATTATGGTAAGGTATGTTGGGAGAATATTTATTTTCCAAAGAATGAAGGAGGGTTAGGAATTCAATCTATTCAGGTGGTGAATAAGATATTAATAGCAAAGAGTGTATAAAGAATCATCAATGATAAGCAATCATTATGGGTCAAATGGATCCATAGACACTACTTTAGGGATAAGAACTTATGGACACTCAAGGCTAGGCAAGATTTACCTTAAGAGCTAGCTATAAATATAGAAAGTAATGGATAACCTGTAACTCTTAACCAAAATCAGGATTAGGAAAGGGCAAATAACCTTGTTAAGGTTTGATAATTGGAGTGTTATAGGTCCTCTACAGCTCCCTAAACAGTCAGGTTTGAGGTTGTTTTATCGAATTAATGCTATATTCAATTCTTTAATCAGTGGAGCAATTGGTTCTACAATAGTAGGAACAATGGAACTTTTTTTTGGTAGTTTCCATCATACCTACCTAATCCCAATAAGGAAGATATGGCCACATGGATGAGGAACTCTTTAAGTAAATTCACTAATAAAAATTTTAAAGATATGTTTAGCTAGAGTCAATTGGTTTAAACTTGTTTAGAGTAAGTATCTTTCTCCAAAAATTTCATTTATCTTCTGGTTAGCAACAAAGGAAAGTTTGTTCACTTTTGATTAACCACTAAATGGGGGTTGTATGTCTCAAGGGAGAATATGATCTAAGTTAGGAACTTTTACTTATCTAAGAATCTAGAGGTATTCATTAAACCAAAGGAAAATTGAATATAAGAAAGTATTAGGAGAAACCTAGCCTAAATATAATTATTTCTTTGATTGATATATTCTTAATCATTGTTTCAACTTAGTGTTTAGATTTTTTATTTTCTTATTTAATCATCTATAATCATTATTCTAGATTTTTAATTTTGTGAATAATGGTAAGTTAAGCAATAGTCCTAATGGGATTAGCTTGTACTTGCTTATGCTACCTATAGTTATGTCATGCACTTATAGAAACAAACAATTAGCTATATTTAAAAATGGTCTTCTTTAAAAAAATTGGAATGGGTTAGAAGAATATTCATCATTCTTATCAATAATATAAAGTCAGCAAGGAATACCTACTCGTTAATCTATATAAGAACATTCTCAATCACTATATCAGAGTATGCATTATTTTGATTAGTCAATTGAATAATAACACTTGTTTCATTTAAAGGTCTTAGATTTAATGAAGTATACATAGCCAATGGCGTAACATTAATAGAGGATTTGAAATCTAGGATAGGTATCTAATAGTGGTGTTACCTATCTTATAAGAAAAAGATACCTAGAACTTTTCAATTGGGAGGAGTTTTTTAATCAAAAACTACTAAGACATTTTATCTCATCCTTATTTTCTAATCACCTTTTAGTTTCAACTTATTAGTAGATAACTCCTTTATATATTTTTTTGCACTTTGGTATCAATTTGATGGAATCTAGTAGGGGTATATTAACATCCACCTTCTTAAATTTTCTAAGATCTCCTTATCTTTTTCTTCTTTCTTCATCCTTGCCAACCTACAAGGAAAAAAAGGAACTAGTTGATATTCAAAATAAGGAGGAAACGTATGTTTAGGTCTAGGTGTAATCTCCTATTTCTCTAAAACTTCTTTCTCTTCACTAAGGATTTCCCTTTTTGGTTTACACTTCCTTACTACTTCTCATTGTTATGGAACTGACATTTCCCTTTGGGTTGACAACAATTTGGGATGGAAAGTCCTCCCACTTATGCTTTTAGGAGGCTAATTATAGTTTCTATTTTTTAATTGATATTCCAAACCTTGCATATTACTAGCAAGAGATTATACAACATTTTATAGATGCACAACGGAACTAAAAGTTTAGTTTGGTTGATTTTTAGGTTGTATAACTACTTTTATAATTGAAAATTAATCCAATTTTGAGTTATAGGTTAATTTACTGATTAATTTTCATAGTTAAAAAGGTGATCCCGCAATCTTTGACTATATGTGTTTTAATAATGATCATAATTTCTTTGTGAGTTTCTTAAAAATCCATTTACTGCATTTTAGTTTTGCAATAAACTCCTATTAAAGTGTTAGGTAAATTTTTAGTAGATACCCCATCATCGAATAAATTCTATAAACTTTATTTTCTACATGCATTTATAATAATTTGGCGAACAAGAGAGGTAAGGCCTAAAATCTATTATACAAGAGAAACGCTCACCTCATGGACATGCTTTGAAATTAAGTAAGGCCTTAATCCAAATTGTTAAGAATTGGTTGCTTTTAGCGTTTTATCCACCAAATGCTCCTCTATTAGTAGCATCAAACACACTCATATCATTGAGTAGAAGAAACTTATAAAAGTATTCAACAAGTAGTTGTTCATTTATTTGATGACAAAGGCAACTGACAGATAACTTCTTGAAGTGCTCCTAATACTCATACAGGTACTCTTCACTATGTTTCCTTACGTTATAGATTTCCTTTTGAGTAGTTGTCCTTGAAGCCGAAAAACACCTATCCAAAAATATTCTTATCATCTCATTCACTATGGCAATATTTATTAAAGGTAAGTAGTAAAGATAGTTCTTTGCTACATCTTTCAATAAGAAGGGGAAAGCTATAAGATTGATTTGGTCTTCCATCACTCCCATCATACTTATACACTCCACATGGATTAAGTGCTTACATGGATCTTTACCTAAAAAACCATAGTGATAAATTGTTCTAAACTTTAATTCAAAGGTGTTATTTATCTCTAAAGTAGGGAATATTATACAGAGGAGTTATTGATTTAAATTAAGGTTTGCTAGCTCCTTCAAATTTCTATATTTAGTTATAACTTTTTTTAGATTTTTATTTTGCTTCTTTTCTTAACCTACTCAAAGTTCTTTCTATTTTTGGATTAAAATGTGAATTAACTTAATTAAAGAATTGAGTAGTAGGCATGGAAAGTTAATAAATAGAAGATCAGTAACAAATAATCAAAAACAAAAGAAACAAGAATAAAAACACAAAAACAGCTAGAATAACTCACTTAAAATAGAGCTAAAATTAGGTGTTTTTCATGTGCTTCAAAAATTAATACCTTACTCTCTACATTTATATATTAATGGAACTAAGGGTCATTTACATAGAGAGTACCTAGCCATGTTTTGGTTTTAACAAATAAAAACAAATAAAGGGGTTTGATTATAATAAAGCAATATATAAAAATATATTTAAGAAATAGTGCAAATTTGATATATGATGAAATCAATAGAAAACAAACCTTACTTTAGTCCACTCACACCTTGGTGGTTATATACTGATAATTAATATAAGATAGATAAATTTATATTTTGATCATTCGTTGTTAGAATCAATTATTATATCTTCTTAATTATAGTTAAATAGAAAGAATCCGTAGTCCAATTAACCTTAACTATTGAATGACCTTAAGAACAATGCCTAATATTAAATCATGTAGTGGCATTAAGAATTAAAAAGATCAATGAAATAAATAACTTATAGTTTGCAAAGTTGTATCCATATCAGTAAATTATTCTCCTTAAGATTTAAGAATCCTCTTATATGACAATTCATTAAACCCTAGCTTCAAATATTAAAAGGATTAAACAATTATGGGTTTAATATCTAACCTACCAATATATTGAATCAAGTAATGTACAAATAGGCTTTCTTAGAAATTAACCAACACAATCATAAATATGAACATATAGAAAAAATTAATCCTTGATATATAAAGTGAATAATAAAAACAAATCAAATCTCACATTTTAATACATCTAAGATTGCATTTTTCTTGAACTAAGTGTGGAGAATTAGCCTTGTAGACTAGGGACGAGAAACATGAATAAAAAAATAAGCGTGGCTTTCCTTGAGATATTAGAAAAACTTAATATGAGAAGATATCTCAAAATTATGGTTTTGGCTCTTTAAATTAGGGGTATCATGTTATTTTTATGCAACGAGGCATCATTTATGCCATGACTATAGACTAAACTGTGTTGATTCCTACATTTAATCTATATTGGAACATTAGTTAGCACATAAGCACGGGTCAGATTATGTTAAACTAAGAATTGTTATTTTCTTCAACATTTTCTTACAATCCTCTCCAAGTTTTGATAAATATCATCCCAAGGCTCATGTCTTTTTTTACTGAAGTGTTGAAAACTATCCAAAATTTTCCATATAAGCACTTAACACTTACAATTTTGTCATAGAACAAAATATTTGCTACAAAAGGAGTTTTTTTTAGTGAACGTGTCATAATCAATTTCTCCTTTTTTTTGGAAAAGACGAATAAACAAATTCTATTTTCTCTCTTATTTACTACGGTGACGAAGAATCATTTAGGCATAAAATAGATGTAAAAGAATAAATATAAAAAAGGAAAAAACATGTCATATTTTATTCCGATTAATAAGACCTAAGATTTCATACATAACAGATCATAATGAGAATGATTGATATAAGACATACTAAGCAAGTGATATTATTATGGTTGTTAAGATCATATTGAGGAATTATGCTGTGGGGAGGACACATTATACTTATGATTCACATGGGAATTATTTTACTAGATGTTATAACTATGGTGATTTTGGATATATTGAAAGGTTTTGGAATTTGAAGAGCACTTCACTAAATAGACCTAAAAAATGTAGGGTTGAGAAGAACTCTAAGACTAGCCCTCATGAACCCAAATATATAAGGTGCCACTGTCAAATAAATCTTCTTATAGGTAATTAAATATGAAAATATAGACTTATGGTGATGGGTTGACACATCAAGAGACAAAGTAAACTTTGTTAAACCAAGCAACGCCTCAAAAGGAATTGAAGTATAAAAAAGAGACAATCTTTCAATAAAGCTCACGGTGATATTAATTAGCGTTGCTTATTCATCTTCAACATTTCACAGTTCTGTATTACGTGACTGATTATGATATTCATGACTATGATATTTGGATGATGTGATATTACGTTGTTAGTGATATTGATTAAAATGTTAATTATGGACAGTCGTGATGAACTTGTTTGTATATAAAATGCATGGAATGGCATTGTATAGATATCAGTGATTATGATATCATGTTCTTTATATTGCTATTGATTCTTTACGTTATTCATAAGGTCTACATGATACATATAAATTTTAATTATAAGATATGTATATTCATAGGAGTATTTTCAATGCATACATAAAGGGGAAGTATAGCCATTTACTTAATTGATATGTATAGTCTTAAGAGGAGGTTTCACTTGACAATCATTGGATCATATATTTAAGGGGAGCCCTTTTTTTAGAGATAAGTAATTGCATTAATATATAAATAATCGGTTCAACATTTAACTAAGCTATAAGACAAAATATCATTACAAGAAAGCCATAATCTTGCTAACCAACTTAACAAGTGAACTACTAGTTAAGTGCTATTATAAGTGCCATCTTTCCTTCATAGCTTGAGTAATTTTACTTTGTAACCATCTGGCTAAGGATGCTAGTCGAATCTGCATTCAGGGTCTTATGGTAAGTATCGTTGCTGCTTATTGGATCAGCCCCAAATAATCTACTATTCCTCTTCTTATTTTTATTAGATCATTGATCTAAAGATTAGCTTAAATAGCTTGGAGTCATGCTTGTTCTGCATCTTTAACGTTAAGGCCCAACTGATTATCCCATGCCAATATTTGAAGTTGCAATGAACTCCTGTTGGATGCATTGAGATTATGTATCCAATCTATGATGAAAATTCACAGTTAAAGAATTGATTAATGTCTTCCACATTGAGTGAACGCAGCTCATACTACAAGCTTGAATGTTGAACTTGATGGTGTCCTTAATTGGGAGTCGACCTCTAATGGCGAGACATAGAAAAAAGAATGAGCAGGACCACCAAGTTGAACCATCAGACTTTCAGGCTTAAGATTTCCATCATCGGGCTCTTTTAAAATCTAGTGGTAAACTACATAGACTGTTAGGTGTCCACGGAACTATATCTACCTTGGAGGAGTTTGGTGAGTAGGTAGGGAGGTTATTGGTTATCACTTAGAGACCCTTATTAGCGTGAAATGGGCAAGACCAGTGTTTGTTTTAGATTAGCTCTTGGACCTTAGTTTTAGAATGGACTATGGTCCTCAAAGACTAGGATTCCTTTAGTTTATATGAAGAACCAATTGAATGCCAGGGATCATAATAGAATAAAGTGCTATCATCAATGATTTTACGCTTCACAGACATTTGCATCCATTGTCTCGTGTTCAATATCCCAATATATGCTAGATTTAAGGCGAAGATTCCTTATGTTGTGCCCTTTTATGTGATACAAATGTATCTATTTAACCCATAAATCCTCCTTGTCACTGAACACATTCCATAGTCTCTTAGCCATTAGTGTCTTGCTTAGAACTTCGGTAATTGTAATGCTAAGACCACCTAAATGTTTAAAGGACTAGACTAATGACCATTTCACTCTTGGTGCTTTACTGTGGCTAGTAGATACCCGTTATACGAATTATCTCAATAGCTCGTCTCTGGCTGAGGGATTTGTTTCTCCAATTGTTCACCTTCCTATTGATGGAGTCCACGAGAAGTAAACAGTCAAGGGCAGTGAGCTTTTGAGTAGTAATAGGCACTCCTAAATACTTGAAAGGTAGATGGGTCTAAGGTTTCGCATAGGAGATGGCCATACTTGTAACTTAGGAATCAATTCAAGCTAATAGGAAAAAGGAACTTTTATATGGATTGATATAAGGCAGTAAGTTGAATGAAGCTGAATTTGCTTTGCAAAGTAAAAGAAAGTCATCAGCAAAAGAAAGCTAAATATAATACCATTTATATTCACCATCTCCACACTCATAATAAGTAAGAACTTGGCTAAGCCTTAACATCTTATTGACATTATAAATTGTAGGTTTGCGTTACTTACAATAGTATATGCTTTTCAATGATATATAGAAAAAGGGGAAAATGGAGATTTTCAAGAACACCAAGGTTTTGATAGTACATATAGGGGAGAATCATTTGTATTTCTATAATTTTGTCTCATCTATTTTGCTTCTGTTTTAAAAATTATATTTTTCATCATCACATCCAGTCCGAGTCCCGTAATAAAGCGGGGTCTGGATAGATCTGATAGAATGCAACCTTACCCCTACAGAGTAGAGAGGTTGTTTCCGAAATTTTCCATAAAATTTTCTAAGGTTTAAATCATGTGGTTTTAACTTCATGATTTGAGTGCTTATTTATATTATAGCTGGGTAAAGGAGAATGATATTTTATTTCCTTCCACTATACTCAACTTTTAATTGAGTTAATTTGTTACTTTCTTCAATTGAGTCATCAAACATTAGTGATTTTCTAATCAAGTACATTTCATTATTAGAGTAAATAGAAGAACAAACATGACATATCATGTCAACGCAATGCTAATATTACAATCACATAGGATATGCATAAGCATATCATATCAACATATTGCATAACATACGACATTATGGACCCATAATGACATGTTTACTTTTCTATTAATATTTTAATGTAAAAAATTTGATTAGGGAAATTATTGACATTTGAGAACTCAATTGAAGAAAAATTAGTGTTAGATACTCGATAAGGAAACTGAATATAATAGAAAGACAAAAATATTATTATTCCTTTTAGGTAAATTTGACAAGGTAAGTAATACATTAATCTTACTTGATCACTTTCATTTATTCTAATTTTATTCATTTTCTTTTTATTTTTAGATATATACAATTAATTTGAATTAAGTTTGTTTTATTCTAATCTTAATTATGATACGAGTACATTTAATTATTCTAAGATTGATTTTATCTTTAGGAAATTTAGCAATTTTTGACGTGAATAAAAGAAATTTAAGAGGTTAAAATTTAAAAAAGAGAGAAAGTAAGAAAGTAAGAAAATAAGAAAACAAAAGTATTATTTTGTTAAAATAAAAAGTTAGAAAAAAACAAAAAAACAATATATTAACGGTCATAGCTTAAATGACCTTGGCTTAAAATGACTTAGTAAAAGAAACAAAAATGACTATTCAAAATGTGTGTTGAGAAATATACGAAATATAAACCAAATCATATGCAAAATAATGAAAAATGAAAAATGAAAGGTAATACAAACGTATGAAAGGAGCATAACATGGTTAAAAAACCCAAGATATAATAATGTAATAGCTAAAAGAAATGAGGGAGATAGCATTTGGGCAAGCAAAAATTGAGAGAAACCACTATGAAATAAGAGAAGGAGGAAGAAGAAAAAACAAAACTAGAAAAGTATGTAAGGACACATAAAAATAAAGGAGAATTATAGCTTCTGCCATATTTCAAATTCACCATTCTCGGATAAAAAAGAATTGGAAGAAGCATCGCCACCATTATAACTTCCCCATGAAGAAATTTAACTCTTAGAATGGAACTAATTTTGTCTTTGATTATGAAAAGAGGGTGGAATGTTGAAGGAGTTATACCAACCTATCTCAATGTGCAAGATTTAAGTATTCTTACTAATAATTACATATATTCACTTATATTCAAAGGCTGGGTGCTTTATACACATCTTGTGAATGATTTACCCTCTATGGTTATACCTAATGCAATTTTTAGATATTAACTTAAATGTATGAATTTGTACATTTAAATGGCCATATATTTGTGTTTTTCATCATATTGTTGTTGTATCATTTCATCATCAGTTTTATTATTGCATGAAACCATGAAGGATGTAACTAACTTAACACTATTACCTAATTGCTTCACATGCCAATAATAAATTTTTTCTAGGATAATTAGCATATCTTATAGATAAGGATATAAAAAATGGTTGAGCTTATTATAACTAAAAAGGGCTTAATTGACAAGAGGAATTTGTTGTTCATGTTCTTAAGAACATATTATATGAGTTTTATCTTAAGATTCTAAAAAATATATAAAAGAACTAGAAGCTATATGTTATATATGATAATGAACTTAAACAAATCACTAACTAGATATGAAGAAGATGCAATCACCAATACATGTAACTCAAGTTCAATATTCAAGTGCTAGTAGGGTTTTTACATAAATTTTATCATCAAAATTCGACAACATTTTTACTTGTGGTAGGGATGCAATGATGTTGATGACATATATCACATATGACAACCTTTTTCCTTATAATATGGATGCAATGAAGTTGATGACAAATGCCACAATGTTAATGTATGATCTTGTCATTATTCTAATAATTTTGAGGTAGTACACCATTGTCTTTTGGCTATCATGCTAGAGAAAGAGATTTAATTGACTTCAAAGATAAGTCCTCTCTTATCCCTTAGTTTAAAGTTTAATCATCATTTGTATTTCTTTTCTCTTTTTCATTTATAATTTTAGTAGAAGTCTATAAAAGCTAATAGTTAAAAACTTTTAAAAGCGACATTCAAATATTATTGAAGTAAGCGAAAAGGTAAGTGAAACAAAAAATAGTTTAAAATGACTATCAACCTTCAAACACATTATGTTAGATTCCTTATTCAATTTGTAATGTGAATTGATGTATGGTGTATATTAATAATTTTTAGTTTAATCTTAGATTAAACTAGACCATTTTTTTTAGTAGTATGCTTAGGATAAAAAAATTTCAAGCTTTAGTTTGAATAAGCTTAAGTCTAATTGGTGATATTTTAAATAAAAAGAGATATGCATTTATTGTGAATATATATAATGAAGAAGCCCAAACCTTTAACATTGACCAAAAATTAATTTTTTTCTTTTCTTTGTTTCATTTCTCTTAATTTTAATGTGATTGGGTACTAAAAGAAAAACAATTATAGTGATATATATAATGTGATTGGGTACTAAAAATAAACTCCTTAATATTTATTTTTAGGCATTTCATCCCACTTTAAAAGTCCTATGATTCATTCTAAGCATTATATTTTATTTTTGAAGTGATAAGATTTGTTCTAGGTCCATTTTACTTCAATTTCCGAGGATCAATTGTAGGAATTTAATTTTACTTTCAAGTGTTAGGTACATTCATAAGTTTTTAGGCATTTAACCATATGATTTAATTTTTATTTCAAACACTAGACATCACTCTAGGTACTTTATTAAGTTTTAGGTAAAATCCTAAACTCTTAGACATTTATCAACATGTTTTTATTTTAAGAAATCTTCATTTTTACATTTAAAGATATATTTTACTTTAAAACCCATACCTATTATCTACTCCTTTTTTTTTAAATTTCCTAATTTGCAAAGATTTTTTTATCAATTTTAAGATGCATTATGATATGCATGTTTGAGATTGAATTATATTGGTATATAGTAAAAGGAAGTTGTATAGAAATACATGCATTTAGTGGGAGTGACATAAGG
>JANZXP010048151.1:0-11730 GCA_027576715.1 Erythroxylum flavicans | reverse complement strand
AATCAAAAATAATTTATCTAACAATACCAAAATTCATTCAAATCATGTTTACTAAAATAAAAAAATTCAAGGCCCAATAAAAGGTGTCAATCCCATGAGGAGGGATAATCCAATCCAAAAATTGTAGGTCGTTCCTTGTTCTTCTGTCATGAACGTGGCATACATGCTGACATAACTATCATACAACATGCAAAATTCACACCAAAAGAAAAATGCATAACCCTACCCACACTTGAATGACATTGTCCTCAATATGCGAAGGAGACAAACAAACACATATGGAAAGAAGAAATATAAAATCAAATAAAAAATAAAAATAAAGATTAAATTTAAAAGAAAAGGGTTAGAAACAAAGGCTCACGACGATGGACGCGGGGTTAGTGTCGAAGGTGGTAATTGGACGTCTTAAACCTCAAAGTATCGATGAATACGATGTATATCTCAGCTTTGGCGTCATTATGCTTGGGCCATCTCCTTCATCCTTCTAGAGTTCTACACAAGTGTATCTGTAATTACCATGGTGTTCGTGGATATCATATCGAACTCTTTCTTCCAGCCCGGTTCATCTGTGTCTTATTCCTCTTCAAACTCGTCACTAATCGAGTCCTCTTCTGCCTGCTGAGATAGCGTTGTGCTCAAACTTGCCTTACTAGCCCTAATTTTCACATGAGTCTTTTAGTTGATGTCTCGAAGTTCCATGTTATGGGACTTAAGGATTTCAGCACGCCACAAATGATGATGATTTAGAAAATCAAGGAGGTAGTTGGTTAAACCACTACAGTCCAGGCCATAATAATCAATAATGGAGGAAACCAAGTACCCCATAACCAAATTATTGCTCCTCTTATATAGAGTTGCAATAATAGTGTTCAGTATATATGTGGAGGTGCACACTGGATGTGTGATCCATGCAACACAACAGGAAAAGTTTCTTTGTTAAGCACCTGTTAGTCTCTGATTTGTCAAAAACTATTTGACATATGAATTTATGTAATAATAAGTGCTCATGGGTCTTATGATGATGTTGTGGGAATTTTTAGAATCAAACCGCTCTAACCCAGTGAGCTTATTTTAATAGCGAGAAGCACAAAAATTGTAGTACTGATCGATAATGGAGGACTTAGGGAAATCGCAAATATCATACATGATTTCAATGTTTAGTTTATAATTTCGTCCTCGTAACCTAAACCACATTTCTTTAAGGTTGCTAGGTTTGTAATAAAAGGAAGTGAAGAATTTGAGAGTGAGCTCCTAGTAGACAGGATATTGGAAGTGTATGAGCTTCACCCACTTAATTCTTTATGCCATGGACTCTTCTATATCTCATAGTTCTAGCCTATCAAGAGTATCAAAATCAAAATATTTTGGGACTACTATTTGTTTAACATTAAAGGATTAGGTGAAAGTTGGAAATTTGAAATTTAGTTAGAGAGAAGTGAGAGTGTTTGGAGGTTCTAAACTTAGAGAGATAAAGTTAAAATGAAAGTAAGTGAAAAAGTGAAATAAGAAATGAATATATAGGTGAATGAAGGGTAAAATGGTAAAGATTTAAACTAAAAATTGGGTAGGACAAGTTTACCTTGTCACAGGCCACAATCGTGGCCTGTAATATTCCACCAATTTCTAATTTTTTCATCTTTTTTCCTTCTCTACATTCCCGATATCACTTCCTAACTCCTTTATAGCTCTTTCACCTCTCTTTTTGCTTACTTCCTCGATCATATAACTCATGTTGAAGCCCTATGCCTTGCCGACCTTATTTGGAAACGAAATAACCTAACTACATAATTCAAGTTATGTAAAACCAAAGAAATAACATGGAATTAACAATCTATGGGTTGCCTCCCGTGTAGCGCTTCTTTTAAAGTCGGTAGCTTGACACTCTTTTTGTGCTTAAGGTGGTTCAAATAAATTGTACAATGGTAGCGCAATCGTCGATCTTACCATTTGCACATAACCTACCATGCCTTAGGTTCCAGCTTCCTTTTACTTCATCTTCCTCTGCTTTCTCCTTCGTGGCCGTTTCTTTCTAAATGCACTCCAAGGATCCTCAATATCTTCCCATTATCCTCGAGGTTCGGTTTATTTAATGTTTGCTAGGAGTAAGGGAGAACTGTTGTCATTCTTTGACACAGTGAAGGTTATTGATGCTTTCCAACCCTCAGTGTTAGTTCACCCCCATCAACGTCAATTATTGAGTGAGCAGTAGCCAAGAATGGTCGTCCAAGGACTATAGAGATTTACACATCTTCTCTAATATCTAATATAAAAAAGTTTATGGAGAAGGTAAAAATATTAATCTATACTTGCACATCCTTAATAATCCCCTTCAGTCGATGCATTGTTCTGTGCACTGTCTTCACTAGCATCTTTGTGGGTTTTAACTCTTCTAACCCTAATTTTTGACTAAAGGTATTGCTCAGTATGAATTGCATCGTGTTTTAGGGATTAGTTTGATATGTATTTAATTGTTAATTTAATCGTTTAGTAAGTGTTTAGGTTGTATTAGTTTGTTAATTATTTATGTTTTAAGCATTTTATGGGTTAGTACAAGTCTTTGAGCTTAATTATTATGTTTTTTAGGTACTTTTATGTGTTTGTTAGTGTTTCAGGGTCAACATCAAAGAACAGAGAAATTTCAAAGACACCAAGGCTAAAACAATGGCCCACGATCACGGCACAACAGGCCATGATCGTGACAGAAGCATTAGAGTTAGCCCACGATCGTGACAAAAGCCCAAGACATGACCCACGATCATGGCCTGCTTACCATGATCATGATAGAAGGCTCAGATGTTGCCCAGGATATTGGCTTGCATTGAGGAGACGCGCAGACACTAAAAAAAGTCAAGTTTCGAGGGATTTTTTAGACCTTTTAGACCTTAAAAAACCCTAGGGCTACTCAAAACACAAAAGGTATTTAAAGAATAGGACAAAGAAGAAGATGGAGCTTTTGTATTAGCTACTTTTAGAGAAACCTTAGAAAGAATTATCGAGAGATAGAGAAAGGGAAGAAGGAAGAGAGATGAGGATCAGAAGTTTCTCGACATTGCTACCTCCTTTCATCTGTTTAATTTCGTATTTCCTACTATTTTTAGTTTTATTATTGTATAGAATTGGAATAACAGTTGATGATAGGATTTTTGGATGTTGATGTTGCTTCTAAACTCACCTTTGGGGTTTATTGAAATCTAATTCCTTATATGTTATTTGGATTTGTTGTGATTTAATTCTGGATGTGCATAATTAGATAATAAATTGTGAGGGTGAATCGAGTGAAAAATAATCAAATTAGGCTAACGAGAGTTAGGTGATTTATTAAAACAAGAATTAAATGAAATTGGTAAATTGTGTGAAGAGAGATCTTGCATAGGTTTCTAATAGTTTATTAGACAACTTCAGATTGAATTAAGGTTTTGGATAGGATGAGAAATTACAACTCCCATCATATGATTAGTGTAACACACCACCTCTACGGGGCACATGCCCGAACATCCATTGAGCATTCGAGAACATAACCAATGAAATCGGCATGTTAGAGCAGTCACATTTACTTATTTTGGCATCATGTATATAAGACAATATTAAAAAAATCAAACGTTCCCATTTCATTTATAAAAAACATAATTTACATTGTAGCATTTCACTACATAATCCATATATACAACATCAAAAACATATAAGAGTTTACTACTCTTTTACAACATTCTAAATGAAATGAGAACTAAAAAAAACTCTATTTAAACTCCTTAGTATCAGCTGACCGACCTTTGAGCCATTCTTGAATCCAAAATCGACAGAACTAGAATTCTACTAGCTTGCCTTAGGAACTATCTCTCCCTTATACCTGAAAATCAACATTTTCAATTTTGATGAGTTTTGCGAACTCAGTGAGTGAACCATCATCGATGTGCTCACTCATATCAAATCACAAAGACATTTCACATTCCAAATTCACAGACAAATCATATCATCATATATTGAACATCAGTTTACATATCATCATATTTCATCAAATACAATTATGTACACTATTTCCCATTTCTAATTCAGAATAGTTCAAATAATTCTTTTCGAACATTTATATAATACATATCAATTTATATATGCATTGCATATGTGACTCCACTTTCATTGTTACTTTGTTATAACCGAGCGTCTTTTTAACTGTCCCCTATTCGTTGTGGATACTACGCTCATATATAACTATCCTGTATTTGTTGTGGATACTGGGCTCATTTTAATATTGAGCCTGTGGCTCTTTATACATATTTCTAAACTTTAAGCTCTTTTTCACTGGCCACTTCGATCACAACTTCCTTTACCTGATCATGCATTTCAATGTAATGAGGTGCATCAATTCACATTATATGCAATGCATCAGTTAACATTTTATGCAATCAATCACTTTCATTCATCATGTATAGTCATTTTCACATTTTCATCAGACCTAAGTTTGACATTCAACATTTTTGTTGAGTACATTTAATTTTCCCGATTTACATTCACTTATGAAACACTTATGAAACACTTTCAATGTAATCTCAATTATCAAACTCTTCGGACCATCAATGTTTAGAATTATCACATTCACTTAAATATCAGTTTAATAATTGAAATTTAAGCGAATACAATCAATCCTGTTAACAAAAATCTAGGTTGACTCACAGTAAGCTCCAGATAGCTATTGCCTCAATGAACCAGCAATTTCTAGATGCTACCATTTGACCTACGCTTCTAAATCATGCAATACACATATTTATACACATTACTAAATTGCTCAATCACATAAGTATTCAATCATTCACATATGTATATGTGTTATGTACAACGCATGCTCAATGACATTTCTAAGTATATATGCTTAATCACAAGTTTAGATCATTCAAACATTATAACTTGTATATGTCTTGCTTGCACTTAGGTTTACACCTAAAAAGAAAGTTGATTATTATGATATCATCAATTATACATTCATCATTCACATATTCTCTAATCCTTTTTCTAGCAGTATAATCACACAATATCGAATTTCTCATTCATTTATACCTAATACACCTTACTCACTTTCTTTGGATCACATTTACTTTCATAAGAACACCTTCATTCGTCTAATATTCATAAATTTCTAGATTAGTTACATTAATATCATCAATTGGTTCTTATGTTATAACCTCAATTATTAACCTAAACATATCAAGCTTTTTAACCAATCAATCAAGCAACAATCTAGCTAGGTTCATTACAAGCCTTAATTAAGTCCAAATACACCAATTTAGAGTGATTTTTTCTCAGTTGGTTTAATATATACACAAAACAGAAATTATCAATCAAGAATTAGGCTCACAATTGTAGTGGACTTTGCCATGATCGTTATCGTGACATAAGGCAAGTAAATAGGCCACGATCGTGCGTTGGAGTGTCATGATCATACATAGTCTTTCTTCCTCAATTCTCCACAAATTTCACATACTTAGAGACATCACTACTAGAATTTTTCCAGAATTCATGTCCTATAAAGCTACTTTATTTCATGCTAGTATAGCTTCCATATTGGTTACATTAAATCCTACAAAAATCTACTCATTTGCTTCATTACTATTTACTTTATAGCATCATACATGTAGTCCTAACTTTTCTAGCTTTGAAACACTTCATTAACACCTACCTTTACCATAATTCATCATCAATTATACTTCAAATCCTAACTCAAAAACAACTATACTACAACTTATAAACTATTATTTATCATTTATACAAAAATATAACACAAATATATCTCTTCATTCATCAACTTTCAGCTCATATCAAACACCATTAACACCTTCAATCTATCTCTAAACTGTCATTATAAACATTTCATTTAATCAATCCATGAAGAAGAAGATCTTACTTACTTGTTTAACTCCAAAGCTCTTTAAATCACCAAGAAACCCTAGCTTCTCCATTTACACGATCATCAAACATTCAAGGTAGAATAGGCTAGGTTTTCATCAATGACTAAAGAAGACAACGAAATCTTAGTGGCTATTAAAGGATTTTAAAGAAAACTCAACATCATCAGAGTTGGTGAGAGTGAGATGATCGTGAGATGGAGAGCAGAAAGAAAATGAAAAGAGCATGTAACAAAAGATAAGAATGAAAGGAAAAGATGGTTGTCTTTTAATGTAAATATCGTGGGTTAATGTGTGTGGCAACGATTGTGGCACTTGTCCCTTGCCACAAGCCTTTTCCCTCTAGTTCCAATTGTCACACTATAATTAGTCTACTTGTCACTTTATATTTTAACCATTCTTCATAAATCTCCAAGTCATTTGTCATCCAATTTTCTATGCCACTTGTCAATAAATCCTAATGCCACTTGTCAATTATTTTTACTACCATTAGCAATTATTCCTACTCCCACTTGTCAACTTGTCTTGCCATATGATTTTTTCCTAGTCCAAAAATAAACATAAATTTATAAATCTCCCAATTTTAGAAAATAAATTATAATTTAATAATTAAAACCATCAGACCAAAATTCAAGACATAAAAATTCACAATTCACATTATAACCATTTTAAATCTTTTACACCCCAGAATATGTCAATTGAGTGCAAATACAATATTTGCAGTGTGTACAATCAATATTCATGTATGTATGTTAATGATATGCATGTGAATGCAATGCACCTTATAATTTCTAAATGTTATTTCTCTTGTGCAATGGTCTAGGATCCTAACCCTTAGTATAGGAAAACATGATATTATAATTCTCCCTATTTAAGAAATTTCATCCTCAAAATTCTTACCTGATTGATCAAATAGATGGGGGTACTGATTCCTTATATTCTCCTTTGTTTCCCATGTAGCTTCTTCTCTCGAATGATTCCTTTAAAGGATTTTCATCAATGGGATCACTTGGTTTCTCAATTGTTTCGTCTAATATCGCCCTATCTTAACCAGTTCCTTAATATAACTCAGATTTCTTGCAATTCCAACTTCCTATGCTGGCAACACATGTGTTGGATTAGACCAATATCTCCTGAGCATATTGACTGATAGTTATGATTGTATGATGTTTTAGGGTTCAATTTGTTAAGTATTTAATGTTAATTTGGGTTTTTAGTGTGTATTTATGTTTTGATTATGTTAGTTTATGTGTTTAAGTGTTTGTATGGGTCAGTATAAGTCTTTGAGCTTAAATGTTATATTTTTGAGGTACCTTGATGTGTTTGTTAGTGTTTCAGAGTAAACAGTAAAGAACAGAGAAGTTTCGAAGAGTTTTGGCCCAAAAACATAGCCCACTATTGTGGTACAACAAGCTATGATCGTGACAGAAAGAGACAAGTTGACAGAACCCAGGCTACGATCGTGCACTTTGGGCCACGATTGTGCACTTTAGGCCATGATCTTGACATAGAGGGTTAGGCACTGGCCACGATCGTGGCAGGCAGGGCCACCATCGTGGCCTGCATTGGGCTGACACAAAAACTCGAGTTTCACCAAATTTTTCAGACCGTTTCGACCCCGAATCAACCCTAGGGACTCCAAAGTATAAATACATCATTAATAGACAGATGAAGCAGCTTCTGGAAAGAGCCTTTTGCACCATCTAAAATTCAAAACCTAGAGAGTTTATCGAGAGATTGAGGAAGGAGATGAAGGAAGAGAGACACGGAGATGAAGCTTAATGCGAAGTACTTCCTAGAACAGGAGGTTTCTCGCCGTTGCTACCTCTATTATTCTATTCCTGACGTATTTTTTGATTATTTCAATTTTATTGATGTATAATTTTAAGATAATTGTTAAGAATAGGCTGTGTTGAATGATGAGTTTTTTGTCTATACTCACCTTTGGGATTTTTGTCTTTAATATTAATGAAATTCAATTTATTATATTTTTATTGAATTATTCGTGATTTAATTTCTGTTCTTAATAATTCGGTAACTAAACTAAGAGAGTAAACTGAGTGAATATCATCAAATTGGGCTAACGAGAGTTAGGTAATTTGATAGATAAAGAATTGAATCAAGCTGTTAAATTTGTGTAGCTAGAGATCGTGCATAGGTTTTCGGTAGGTTTGTAGACAATTTCAGAACTAATTTAGGTTTTGGGTTAATTGTGAATCGAGAGATCACAATTCCATAATTTGAATTAGGGATTATAAATTAGGGTTAAAGATTATAACTCGAGAAAGAGTAATTCACCTTAGGACCGTCTAGACCCAGTAATTCAAATATTTGCATAAGTAACTAGAGTTTCATTAAGGTCGGATAAAACCTCCTTTCTCTCAATTGGTAGTTCCTAGGTTGATTTTCGATTAGATTGTGCAAATTGCTATTTTATTTATATTTCTAAATTTTAATTATCTTAATTGATTGTTTGATTGATTAACTTTCTGCATTAGTTGTTTATTTTGAATTATTGCGATTTAGTTCAGCTTTACATTTTAGGACTAAATTAACCCTCCTCATGGGATTGATATCTTAGGTACTACGCGAATGACCCATGCACTTGTAGAAATATCAAGGTCAAAAATATTAAAACTTTTCCATAGCGTAACACCCCGATCAAATTTTTGGCATCATTATTGGGAAGGCGATAGTTTAGTTATATAGTTTAAGGTGTTTAGATTATTTTTAATTTTTTGTTTCATTCTTTAATTTTTATTTTAGAATCGTGCTCTTGCATGAACACAAGAGTCAGTAGAGGTTTGAGTCGTGAAACAGAGACTTTAGATTTAGATATTGCTCGACTAGAACGAACCCTTAGGAAAGCTCAGCGAGAAGAAGACGAAGAGAGTGAAAATCAATAATGGCCAACAAATTCTAGCAAAACATGGACCACAGAGCAAACCAAGGTCAACAATAAAGGACCTTGATGGACTTCATAAGGTCGGGGTTCAACGCTGCAAACCAAGGAGTAGCTAGACCACTTGTTCAAATGGCTTTGTTCGAGATCAAGCCTGCACTCCTCAATATGCTTCAATAGAATGTGCAATTCTATACATTAGCGAACAAGGATCCCAACGTGAACATCGTGAATTTTCTCGAGATCTGTGATACTTTTTGGTATCATTGGATGTCAGAGGATACTGTTAGAATTAGATTGTTTCCTTTTACTCTTAAAGATAGGGCGAATGCTTAGTACCATTCACCGAGCCCAGCCAACATCACGACATGGGATCAACTTGTGCGTTCCATTTTGGACAAGTATTTTCCATTGACCAAGAGCACCAAGATTATAAAGGAAATTATCAATTTTCAACAAGGTGACAAGGAATCAATATACGAAGCGTAGGAAAGATATAAGGATCTGTAAAGGAAGTGCCCATACTATAACCTACCGAAGGAGTTCCTTTTGCAAACCTTTTACAATGGAGTTAACCCACCGATAAGAAGCACAATCGATGCAACGTCTGGAGGATCCTTGATGCATAAGACTGTTAATGAAGCAGAGGAGTTGATTGAGGAGATGGTGAGCAACAATTGTTGATGGACGAATAAGTGAAGTAAGCAACGGTCTACTTTCAGAGAGCAAAAGGGAATTGTCGCAGTCGATCAGATGACAGAGATGCAAGCAAAAATCGACAATCTGATGCGACATCTAAGCAACATGAAGGCATCATCCTCAGCTCAGGAGAAGTCCGTACATTTGAAGTGTGAGCTCTGTGGAAAAATAGATCATGAAACCGTAGATTGTTATTTGATGAAGGAGGACAGTCAAAAACAAGTGAATTACATGGGGGCACAATATGGACAAGGAGGAGGTAACAATCTCTACTCTAACACTTACAACCCCGGGTAGAAGAACCACCCTAACTTCTCCTGGTCAAATAACAATGGAGGATAGTTTAGGCCTTAGGGACAATCGTGCTTCTAGCAAGATGAAACAAGCTCAATGGAATCAAAATTAGATAAGATTTTGGATATGGAGGAAGTATATAGGAGGCTTGAGAGCAGATTCAAGCAAGTCATAAAGAGTCATGCCTCATTTATACATAATCTAGAAGTCTAAGTAGGCCAACTCACAGAAGCAATGTCTACTCGAAATACTAGAACTCTTCCAAGCAACACTGAGTTGAATCCAAAAGAACAGGTTAAGGCAATCAACAAAACCTAGGATAAGGAACCTGAGAAGATAAAAGAAGGAGAAGATGAAGGAGAAAGTCAAGTAACTAAATAAGACTTTCCAAGTGAGCCTATGGTCAATGCACCTAAGGCAACTAGACGTGTATTTCCATTCCCTATTGAGCAGCAACAGGAGTTATATGCAAAGAGAATAGTGAGGCAATTATAGGAGATTGGATCCAATAAGGTCGAGGAAGTGACTGAAAAACTACGAACAAAGCTCAGATTAAAGGAATCCGTAAAAAACAAGGTTAAGGAGCAAGTATCAAAAAAAGACCTTAACATCACGCAGAAGAAGGAGGACCTAAGGGACTTTTTCATCCCCTGTAGCATCAATGGAATTATCATAGATGGGGCATTCACAGATTTGGGCGCAAGTATAAACATGATGCCCTGCACCTTCAGTCTGAAATTGGGGTTAAGAGAGTTAGTACCCAGCAAGTTTCTGGTAAAGACAATCGATAGAACGATGCATAAACTGATGGGGATTATAAAGGATGTGCCGGTAAAGGTTGATAAATATAACTTTCCCACAGATTTTTACATATTGGATATTAGCGAAGATATAGACACCTCGATAGTTCTGGGAAGATCATTCTTAGCCACTGCGCTTTTAATCATTGATATTGATGGGGTTTAATTAACTATACGAATAGGAAAGGAGAAATTGACCTTCAAGGTGTCTACAAGAGAGTACGGATCTCCCTCACCTCTAGTGGATATCAAGGAACCCGAGCATCGAGGAAAATAGGAGGACATCGAGGATCCTGGTAATGCTTTCAGGAAGAAGCGCTCGCAACGGAGAAGGCCAGGAAAAGAGAATTGCAAGGAAGGTGGGGACTGTAGAATGATGGCTAAAGTTCAAACTTTGAGATTAATGACAGTGCAACCATCGCACCATTCATTCCGACCACTGTGAGCTTAAAGGAGCGTCAAGCTACCGACATTAAAAAAAAACTCTACATAGGAGGCAACCCATTGAAAAAAATTAATTAATTAGTTTCGTTGTTTAATTTTGTTATAATGTTTGAAATTCTGTAGTTAGGATTCGTTTTGTTTTTGAATAAAGTCGAGAAAGGAGTAGGATTTTAGAATTATGTGGATGATGTTCAAGCATGAAGAGAGAGGTGAAAAGGGCCACAAAGGACTTTAGAAGTGAAAGTGAAAAGATTGGAAAAAGAACAAAAGAAGAAAATTAGGAAGTGGTGGTAAGCTGCAGGCCACAGTCGTGGCCTATGACTATGCAGTAAAAAGGGAGGGCATAAATTTTTAAAATAACTTTTACCATTTTACCTTTTTTACCACCTATATATTCAGTTCTAATTTCACTTTTACTTTCACTTTCATTTTCTCTTTATCTCTCTAGAATTCAAGCATCTAAACACTCTTACATCTCTCCAAAAATTTTTCAACCTCTAAATTCTTCCAAATTTTTACCTAATTATATCACGCATTAAACAATCAGCCCAACGGGAGCTATATGGACAACAACAAGTTGCAGGATGTGGACGAAGAACCGCATAGCAGACTTTGGCGTGCCCTTCCCAATCTACACAGAGGAGGAAGGTACTCGTTTTCGATCCCTTCGTGCTAGACAAATTGTAGTTCCTAAGTA
>JANZXP010048120.1:0-11731 GCA_027576715.1 Erythroxylum flavicans | reverse complement strand
TAACCACTACTAATCAACTACCTTATATGATTCACGGATTTTAATTGCATAGTTCATTAGCTTCATATAGCCTTATCTAGACACAATCATGCACAAAAAATATGCAATTCCACCTGCTAACTTTCTTCTGATGTTTATTCTGTTGCATATGATAGAAACTTTAACAATCTCGAACTCAACTCAAAACTCGATCATGTTAACAATCTCGAACTCTAAATTCGAACTCAACTCAAAACCCGAACATCTCAATTTTTTGTTTGTTGATTTAGGTTAGAGCCGGGCTGATTTTCTCTCGTCCACAAGCTTTCTTTGTTTTGATTGAGTAAATAAACACATAATAATACAATTCTCTTGTTACTTTCTTCAACTTTTAGATTAAACCCTTTAAGCATTCCATAATTTTAGCTTGAATCAGCTCTTCGATAACCTTAAAATATGATGTCTTCTTCCACATTGTATGCGTACCAAGTAAGGGAACTCTTCCACCATAAACTTTTCAAGTCTCGGTTATAAATAAGAGAGCATTTCAAGCAACCTTCGTTGAAACATCAACTCCTTTACCTCTCTCTTTCTCCATCTCTCTTTCTCCTTTTTACTCCATTTTGTTCCCCTAAATAAGGTGACCAAAAGTTCCAAAACCAAAAATGGTGTTCCCATCACCAACTTACTCTCTTCCTCGTTATATCTTCTCGTCATGTTCTCTAACAATACATCTTGCTCTTTTATGCACTGTAAACGCCTTGATAAAGCTGCCACCTAACTTGACAATTCCTGCAGTATTCGCATTTGGTGACTCCATTGTTGATACAGGAAACAATAACTATCTCCACACCCTGATCAAGTGTGATTTTCCTCCATATGGAATAGATTTCCAGGGAAAGCTTTCCACTGGCAGGTTCTGCGATGGAAAAGTCCCCGTGGATATTTTAGGTAAGGTACCAAACCCACTAGAACTTTCTCTTCCTCAATTGTAGGAACAAGCAAATATTGCATTGGAATAGTTTTAGGTTCTTCTAACACCCTTCTACTGATTACTTCAGTTTTAGCTAATACGAAACATAATTTTTTAATTATTTATAGTATTATGACCGATATCTACTAATTGTTGAAACATTGCAGCACTAGAAGGGGAAAGAAAAACAAAAAAGCAATCATCCTCCTCGTACATAAGTTTTCAGGAGATGATTAATAAGGAATTAAAATTCAATGGATAAGGTATAATTAAGAAGATGGGGAAGAGAGTTGTAATGTATGGTGTGGTCCACGACCCAATTTGGGACTTTTACCTGAAGAGAATGGTACAAGTGTATTTATAAGCAAGACTGGTCCATCTTCTAAATCAGAAGCTCACTGTCAGGGTTAATTGCGGAACAGTTCTTGTTTTGTCGGAAACTTTCCCCGGAGAAATTGGAATTTGACTTTAATTTTTGTTTTCCAAGTTCATAACTCTCAATTTCTTGGTTTAATTTCAGCTGAACAACTGGGAATTAAGGGCACTGTTCCTCCATATTTGGGCTTAACATTGAAACCTGAAGATCTCATGACCGGCGTGGCTTTTGCTTCGGGCGGTTCAGGTTACGACCCTTTGACACCCAAGTTGGTGGTATGTGTTACGTACGGGCTGCTCTCTAAAACAGTTACATGCATGTTAATTTCAATTTTTATGTTTTAAAAATTATTATTTACTTATCTATATTATTATTTAATTATTATGTATTTTTTCGTTATATTTTATTAAAATTTAATACATCGTTCAGATACAAAATTAGAACAAAATTAACGAAAATATGTTGAATTTTTTTTCAATTTTTATGTTTTGAAAATTATTATTTACTTATCTATATTATTATTTATTTATAATACAATTTTTTTGTTATATTTCATTAATTTTATATTTATTTAGAATCTCAAATATTGTTAATATTAAAATTTAACAGATTTAATGCGACATCGTTTTTATATAACAGCTAAATAATAATATGAGGATAAAAACTAATTTTCAAAATATAAAAAAAGATCAAACCACAAAAAGATCTTCTGAATCTAACCCTAAAATAATTCAATTGGTTATTACAGTCGGTCTTGTCGTTATCGGACCAACTGCAATACTTCAGGGATTACGTCGGAAAGCTGAAAATGATTGCTGGGGAGGAGAAATCCAACTTCATTGTAGCGAACAGCTTATACTTAGTAGTAGCAGGAAGTGATGATATAGCAAACACCTACTTTACTCTTCGGGCAAGGAAATTACAGTACGATGTTCCTGCTTATACCACTCTCATGGCTGACTCTGCTTACAGATTCTTACAGGTAATCCAATTACTCACTCACTGTTTCAGTTAGTACCCTATTTTCTTTACTTTTCTTTTGCGTATGATCATTATCTTTTGAGTGCTTAGTTAATAAATGTCTTGGAACATATAATTAACTTGTAAATAACATCATCTTACAATGAGAAGTGTTAGCCATTTGGGTCTTAGGTCGACTCTATCTCTGAGTTCAACCAGAGGTCTGAGTTAACTCGATCCTGCCATGCTTCGGGCCATCTCGAGCTTCGTATATTGAAACGTGGTTCGGAATTTATTTTGGCAGGAATTGTACGGTACGGGAGCACGAAGGATGGTAGTTTTAAGTGCACCTCCAATTGGGTGTGTACCATCTCAGAGAACTTTGTCAGGAGGAATAGCAAGAAACTGTGCAGAAGGACATAACCAAGCCGCCAAGCTATTCAACTCCAAGTTGAACTCAAGGTTGCAGTCACTTAGTAGCAGCATTCCTGATGGTAGATTTATATATGTAGATGTTTACAACCCATTGATGGATGTCTTACAAAATCCAAACAAATATGGTAATTCCTTTTTTTTTGTTTTTTCTATCTCTCTCTGTCTTTAAATTCAATTCTCTTTTAAAATAAACTTAGATTTTTGTTATAATTTTATCATTAGAAATTGAAAAAAGCCCTTCGGTTTTCATTAAATTACTTTAACATAAATTATCATACGAGTGGCTGCTTTCAAAATAGTACGATCGCTCTTGCTGAGAATAATAAATTTAGTAAAAATTCATTTTTAAGAATTCATAATACCATAATTTTAAAAAAAGGTTCTTTTAGACGTGGTAAAATTGTAGGATGTGTTTGTATCTTTTGCAACTTTTTACATCAAAATGTGGGATTTCTTTAACATTAGAGATAATATATTTATAAATGTTCAATCACTTGAATTTTTTTAATTTTGTGACAAAGTTTTAAAATTTTTAATTTAGCGACTATTCTTTTAAAATTTATAAAATGGATATTCATGTGGTATTTAATAAACACATAAGATTAACTGAAATAATCCTTTTGATCTAATTTATATAATTTTTAAAAGTTTAGTTACTAAATTGAAAAGTTTAAAAAGTTTAAACAAAAAAACTAAATAATAGACACTTTTAAATAAAAAGATGATCCTATCTTTTTATAATTTGTAATTATGGTTATTTTTTGGGAAAAAAAACTTATTGTATGACCCATGAACAAGAAGACATGTACTAAAAAGCCAAAGGACAACATTTTTGCTTGTGTTTCAGGTTTTGAAGTGTCCCGCAGAGGATGTTGCGGTACAGGAAACTTGGAGGTCTCTATCCTGTGTAATCAATTCACTCCTCCTTGCGGAGATCCTTCTAATTATGTGTTTTGGGATAGTTACCATCCCACGGAACGGGCATATAGAACACTCATAGAGCCAGTTTTATCCAAGTACATAGGTTTACTTGTCTGAGTCCAAGTTCGAGTCCGAATTGGACCCAGAGCCTGAATTTAAACTCGAGACACACTTGCCATTACGAGTTGTGCATCGTATGCTTTTCTTTTCTTTCCTTTTCGGTCATCCATCCAAGTGGGAGAGTCACTGTCAATCCTTAAAAAAGATGTCTAGTTACCAACTATCTGTAACCTAACTTTTATAAGAGTTTCAGCTTTGTTCAACGTTCATGCTCAGCATACCTTTTGAGTACCCTTTTTAGTATGGTTTTAAGGTTCTCATTTTTTTAACATTTCCGGTCGAGAAATTGAAAGAAAGTGAAATTATTATTATTTTAATTATTATCTTGATATTTTAAAACTTAAAACTTAAAAATTAAGGTTTTAATCAGCATCTCAAAACTTAAATTTTATGAAATAAAACGAATAATTCTCGCTTTTAATTCATTTGTTACGGATTTTAGGTAATGATTAAAAACTGAACCTGTTTAGTTGGTTGAACTGTAAAAACTTTAAATCGTCTAATTTTTTAGGTCAATTTATTTAAATAACTTTTGTTTTTAAAAATTGATTAATTTAATAATTAATTAATTAATTTTTATAAATTAATAAGTTCTTATAAATTAAAATCAATTAATTAATTTTTATCTAATAATTAATTTTTATTAAATTTCAATTTTTTCGAAATGTAAGAATAATCTCTTTCAATTATATTTTAAATTATTTAATTTTATTTAATCAGTCTTATCAATTTAACTTTAGATCTGATTTTTAAATCGTTCAATTTAGGTTAATACAAAGTCAAGTGAAGTATAATGAAACAGAAATTAGAGAACTCATTTATATGGCCTGTCCCTAGAGATTTTTGCCAGAATTAAGGTAGTCTCGCAGAAACACAATTATAAGTTGCTGCTCACCTACATTTGGTAGGTTTATTTAAGGCTGTGTGGTTGTTGGAAATTTATTATTATGGGTCGGTGAAATTTATATGGAGGCTTTATATTTTGTGTGGTTCCCATATGCTCTATGGGTAGGTGACATAACTCCAAACTTACCACTTAATTTTTATTTTTTTAAAAGGAATAAATAATAATATACTTTATTTTTATTTTTATTTTTTAATTCAATTATTAAGATTTAGATATCACTCCATAACTTATGTAGCATTCAAGTTAGATATGTAAGCCATCATAAATTATTTTAAAGACACCTTACTTAACATTTTTAAATTTCAATAATTACCCGAAACATGTTCAAACTTATATTAATTAAGGTTGACAATAGGTCAAACCAAACATAGCATTTATAGCCTTTAATATAGTTAATTTTGATTTGAATCATTAATTTTATATTAGTTCAATTTGGTTTCTTATTACCAAATAGGGTTAAAAAATTATCATTATATGTAGACTTGGTGTTTTTTCCCTAATTAAAAATAAAAAATTTCAGCTTAATTCAAGTCTAATTAAATTTCCGACCACTTGAAACTCTCAAACCCGAGCCCTTATAAATATTTTCGAGTTAAGCCCGACTTAATGCCACCTCTACTCATATGACATTCGAGTTGGATCTACGGGTTATTATAAGCTATTTGTCTAATTTGAATATAATTGATCTCCACAAATATTTTTAGCAAAGTTTAATTAAAATTTTTTAATAATTAGATAATTGAAATAAAATAAAATATTATTTCCAAATATGTCACGTAATGTAATGGTGATTGATTAATATACATGTGTCGTCGCATCGCATTATCTTTACCAAAAGTCAAAATATGATTAAAGGATTCTTATGACTAAGGACGGGATAAGGACGAGGCAGGAGGAGACCAACTGTCTAGTCTGGTTTAGTCTGGTCATTCATAAATTGAATCACCGTCTGATGTTCCCATACATGTCACAACTGATACGAACAGCATTCATTCTTCCACCACCAGACGGTACCAGCAGTAATCTTATGGTTATTAAGTCTATGCCAACCCATCGCCTCCACGTATTTACGCTGATTGGGTAATCTTAAGCCTAAAACACCTACCGTATCATTTGTTTCCGCTGTTAATACAAGTTAAAGATTGCAACAGGTCCGACAGGGCTTGGGCTGTACCTTTTGTTTTTGTCTGGCTTGACTCTAACATGAAACTTGATCCAATGTGAAACATGTAGCTCAAGTTGGAATCTGATCGGAATTTTGGCAAGTTGGAATCTGATCATATCCAAAGCAAAGCTCCAACACTTGAGAGTAATCTCCTTTGTCAGTTGAACCACCTCTTAGAGGAAGCAAGTCTTTCTTCTAATGGAGAAATTCTTAATTCGACTAATATCTTATCTTACTTAAGTTTTGTGAAAAAAATGAATGATTAAAAATTTAAACATCTCAGTCAGTTCAATTATGAAATTTTTGAACTGATCGAATTTTTTAGTTTGATTATTAATTTTTTGGTTTAATTTTTTTAATAGCCTTTATTATTAAAAGTTGATTATTTTATTAATCAATTGATCGATTTCATAAATTAATCAATTTTTATAAATAAAAATTGATTTTATTTTTAATAATTTTTTTAAAATTAAACTTCAAATTATTTGATTGATATGAAACGTTTCTTTTAATCAAACTTCAAAATTTTTGTCTAACCAATTTAAGTTTTAATCTCGTTGAAAAGATAAATATGTGTATAAAAAAATGACGAAATAGTAGACAACAAGATGGGGACTCTGAGTTTTATCCAAAAAAGCAGATGGGGACTCAGAGTCTGAGATGGACCAAAATTGGCAACAGGTGACATTAAATGTGGATGGACACCGAAAAAATGTAGTGAAGATCTGAACCTTTGGCTTCAATTCTATCGTCACCTTATCGTGAAAAAGGGCTGTCCAAGATTTCTGATGATTTGGGTGGGTTATTTACATTATCTTAGTACAGCAAGTACATCCAATGTTTTCAAACTCGACTAAAAGTTAAACATAAAAAACAGTATTAAACTATCATAAAATTGATTAAAGTTTGAATAAAATTAAAAAATTTAAAATATGATTGAAACAGACAGTTCTTACTCATTAAAGAATTTAAAATTTAATTAAAAATAAAACCATTACATAAAAATTAATTGATTTATAAAAATTGAATTAAATATTTTTCAGGTTGAAAGACTCAAACTCAAGAGACTCGACCTGACTTCAAGAAATAGCATTTCAGTTTGAAATTTAAGGGGGCAGTTGGTTCACACAGAAGAATGGTAATAAAAATGAGAAAAAATATAGCGAGGAATGAAAATAGATATTATCATTATAATTATGATGGTTGGTTAAGAAGAAGAAATGATTACCGTTACCATTGACAGTAGTTGATTTGTAAAAATATTAAGAAATAAAAATTTATCATATTTTAATTAATTAATTATATTGTAATTAATCAATTAATTAATTAAAATATTTTAATTAATGAATAATTATATTTTAATTAATTAATTACAATATTTTAATTAATGAATGAATTATATTTAAATTAATTATATTGTAGTTAATTAATTATTAATAATATTTAAATTAATTATATTGTAGTTAATTAATTAATTAATTACAATATTTTAATTAATGAATGAATTATATTTTAATTGATAATATTGTAATTAATTAATTATTAATAATATTTTAATTAATAATATTGTAGTCAATTAATTAATTAATTACAATATTTTAATTAATGAATAATTATATTTTAAATAATTATATTATAGTTAATTAATTATTAATAATATTTTAATTAATTATATTGTAATTAATTAATTAATTACAATATTTTAATTACTTAATGAATTATATTTTAATTAATTGTATCATAGTTAATTAATTATTAATAATATTTAAATTAATTAATTATATTTAATTAATTATAATGTGATTAATTAATCCATTCCTCTATAACAATAATACCTATTCCTCCAGATTAGGAGAGGAATGAGGTATTACCTAAAAGTAGGTAATTAAAATAATAACCCTATAATCATATCCTCTTACCAAACTCAATTTTTCATTCCATACCCATTCCTCTTTTTTCATACCTACCAAATAAGCACACCCTTAGTCTAGTTTCAGGCTATGCAATTTTTACCATAAATTAGTTTGGTTTCGATTTTTTTATAAATTTTGGCTTTGTGAGACTAATATTTTAAAAATTAAACTAAATTAATCTGGTTAGATAAAATATTTAAAGTTTACTAGGTTATCATTTTAAAGATTAAATAAAATTAAAGAATTTAAAATTTTCAAATTTAATTTAAAAAGATATTATTAAATAAAAATCAATTAATTAATTTAGTTTATAATAATTTATTAATTTACAAAATTGACTGGTTAATTAATAAATTAACCAGTTTTTAACAATAAGAATAAGTAAATCAAACTGAAAAGTTAAAACCTAACTAAAAAGTAAGATTTAAGGTTTTTACAGATTTTCTATAGAATCAGTTGAATTTTTTAATCATTATATGTGAGAATAATGAATATCCAATAGAAAAAGATACATATTTTAATTAAAAAACTTTATAAAAATTTATTAATTTATAAATTTTGATTGATTAATTAATAAATTAAATATATTTTAACAACCAAAGTTATTAAAATAAATTTAACTAAAAAGCTAAAAATCAAACTCAAAAGTACAATTCAAGATTTTTATAAATTTACCTATAAATTAGGTTTTTTAATCATTAGTGAATATCCAATAGAAAAAAGATGCATCCTTTAATAAAAAAAAGCTTTAGATAAACTTGAATACGAGACACCTAGAGTGACCTTCTTGTTAGAGCAACAGCATGCAACTTCGTGTTGAAAGAGGACTTACGACAATGGTGGAGCTGGATTGTTTCTAGCAATCTAAAGCTTAATCGTTTTAAATTTTTAAAACGGTATTAATCTGATTTATTTATTGATTTTATAATTAGAGTAAAAAGTCAATTATCAAAAAAAAAAGATTGAAAAGTCATATCCTAGTATAGATAATATCTAAAAGCACTGTTGAGAAGGATAGGTACGTACAACGTAGTTCTATTTGATAAAATCACTAGCGGACGGTATGGAATCCGTGTTTGAAAAAGCTTTTGACGTTCCGTGTTCGTGTATAGTTTTCCTTCTTTCCCCATTTAAATGAATCGCCATGCATGCCGAACTGGATATTTACCTGATAATATTGATATGATTTATGATGTGTGTTTTAGAGGATATATAGAACCCACGTCGATCTGTGTGTATAATTCTCAAAGTAAGGATAAGAGATGGTAGATAATGGATTATCATGTAGTTAAGAACGTCCTCAGCCACTCGCCTAATGCACAGATTAGTTAACGATTTAATATCAGAAATTGTAGTGTTGTATGTTCTGAACTTGATTAATTGAATGTTTTAAAAATATGGGAGAGTTAAACCGATAAGACAAGATATTTTATGTTAAAAAGATTATTAGACCGATGTAAAACTAGCTAAATAATAATAATAACACACAGTAAAAATCTTCACTGGAAAAGTTCAGTAGTATACAGTATTACCTTTAACTAGTAGAGAAGTTATTTCCAAATCGCCCACATAAATGAATGAAAAGAAAAAGAAAAAGAAGATAAATAAATAAGTAAATAAATATAATAAATAGATGTAAAATTAGAATAAAATAACCAATAATAATAATAATGGGGAAAATAAAATAAAAATAAAAAGATATATAAAAATAACAGTAACACTAAAAATAAAACTAATAACAATAATAAATATACTACTATTAATAATAATAAAACTGGTTAAAGATTAAATAAAATTAAAGAATTTGAAATATGATTTAAAGATATTGTTTTTATCACGTAAGAATTTGAAGTTCAACTAAAAAAAGAAATTGTTAAATAAAAATTAATTGATTTATTTTTGTTTATAAGAATTTATTAATTTACAAAAATTAACTAATTTATTAATAAATGAATCAAAATTTAAAAATTTTATTAAAATAAATAAATTTGAAAAGTTTGACCATTCAAAACTTTTACCAACGGAGAATTTGAAGAAGTTCAGTAATATGCAACTTAATTTTTGAATAATATAGATATTTTTCCAAAATTTAATTTAATATCGAAAATAAAATTGCTCTTAATAAGCTAATGGAAATATAAAAAATAACAAAAATAGTCTATTATCAATGGCTAGGGACGAAAGGACAAGAACATGGCTGCAACATATGAGAGGTCGAAGATGGATCCACAGGAGTTAAAATTTGTCACTTAAGAACGATATGATATGATACGATAGCGTCATTATGGTACTTGAATAGTGCGTGAGATAATGGAGACTCCTGTCATCATTCCCACCAAACATACATGAATAGGTCCGTGTAGGGTTTCCGTTCCGACTAGAAAAAGCTATTGCTAATTTGCTACAAAATCGAAATCTTCTCTTTCAATTATTGGCCTTGTTTGACAAGCGATTCATTGCATCAGGTATTAGTTAATTCTATCAGTCCTATCAGTCGTTATATAATAGTTGATTTAATTAGTAAATTGTATTAGCTATTTTTTTAGAGATGTTTAATAAAATTAATTATTTAGTGTTAGTTGTTTATGTATAAAATGACTTAAAAAATTTTAAAGGTATAAATATTATATATTTTAGTATTTCGTTAAATATTCTTATAAAAATTTAGATTTTAGAGAAGTTATATTCACCTGTACTATTTTATCATCTATAAGAAATTTATGCTACTCTTTTTATTTTCATTTTCGGTTAACATTTTATTTCTAACATATAATTTCATAAAACAATTATAAGAACAAATAATGTTCCTAAAACGATGGTATCTAGGAATCTCAACTAAGTTGTCTTATTTATTAGAAATTGTTGTATATTAAAACTAACAAAAATATGACACGTGTAATACTTAATTGCAAGTTAATCAAGAATACAATTTAAACATCAAAATATTACGCAATTACGCAAATGGAAGAATTGAAGGCTAGTTGGCATCACAAATAAGTGGAAGATGAAAAATAAAAAGAATGTCCTTATTTAAGCAAGAATTGAAGTGTGTGATGCTCTTTTTTTCTTCTTTAGCTGTTGGTGATGGTTACATATAAAAAAAGGTATAGTTGGATTTTGCTATATTTCATTTTAGCTGTTACACGAATACGCTACTAGATTGCAGCGTTTTCGTTTTCAGCTGATTAACTTCAATAAGCTCTTTAAAAAGCTGCTCTCTAAACGTTGTTGTTAGCTGTTTGAAAAGTCAAACAGTTAATTATTATCCGAACCAACCAAAAGGCATGCATTTCATGCTGAACATATACGTATAAAATACATGCATAAACCCAACATATATCGAACCGTAAGATATATTAAAACACAGTAGCGGAAGCTTAACCAAGAAACAATACCTCCAGCCATTGCTTAACGTCTTCAGTAGGGTTAGATCTGCAAGAATTTTTGAGAAGTTTTGGAACTTCTATCCTCTGCTTCTCTACATCTGATGGTGTGATGTCTGAATTTTGTAGTAAGGATAGGGACCAAAACACCTCACCCACCTCACCCACTATGGCCATCACAGAGACAAAATAATGGGTGTCGGGTATGATGGGCGACAAAAAGAAGAGGCAGTAGGTGGGTGGACCATCACAGGTAAGATTAAGAGAAAACGATAAAACTCTTACATTCTCCCACTTGGTCCATAACCACCACATATAACAAGAAATTGAAATATACGAATCATGGCGATAGGTCCTCTTATAGTGAGTATTATCTTCCATGTATTACATATACAAAATTTCTCATTATTAGCCCTTCAATTTAGTGAATAAACCATATGTTTATTCTTGGTCCAACTTAAACGACATTTCTCAAAAACAATCAAAATAAGTGTGCACAAAATTTATGAGAAAATATCAAACTGAATAAGAGTTCCATTGAATCAACAATATACAATAAAATCACATTGTGGAACCAAGTCCCATATGCACTACGTGAT